>PISX010013834.1:0-55232 GCA_004024625.1 Mellivora capensis | reverse complement strand
TTTTATTTTATTTTTTTAAAGATTTTATTTCTTTATTTGAGAGAGAGGCAGTGAGAGAGCATGAGCGAGGAGAAGGTCAGAGGGAGAAGCAGACTCCCCGTGGAGCTGGGAGCCTGATGCGGGACTCGATCCCGGGTCTCCGGGATCATGACCTGAGCCGAAGGCAGTCGTCCAACCAACTGAGCCACCCAGACGTCCCAGGATGTCATTAATTTTAGCTGAAAACACAAATGTAGTGACAAAAAGAAAATTATTTATTTTTCATGCAACACCTAGGAGAGGTCAACACCTTTCCTAGGTTTAGAGGTTATATTCCCCCAGATTCTTTACTTAAAACAAAAAGCCCAGTCTAGCCAGCTTAGGCAGAAAAGCATTTAATAAAGGCCAAAGAAATTCCTAGAACACCAGTAAATGAGGTTTGGAGGTCTCCACAAATAATTCCCTGACCCAACACAGATTCACTCTGCTAGAAGCAACAAAGCCACCAAACTCCAGCGACAGACAGCCTCTACAGTTAGAACCACTGCAGGGACGCTGCTCCTGCTGCCTCGAGAAACTGCAAGATTTGCAATTTGCAAAACAGATTCTTCTGATTAGGGTCTGATGTGAGCGCATCTGACTGGTAAAGCCTACGTTCACAAGACTGTGCCCTCTTTGAAATATATACTTGGAATCCAAGTTTTTGGCCTCTCCAATAGGGAAACACAGATGCACAAAGGAGGGAATTCTCTCACACAGGAAGAGTGTTCAAAGTTACTGGGTAGCAGGATGGAAACAATGTGCCCCACAATATGGGTCTTGCACTCCCTATATCACTGCTTCTCCAGCTTCTATGACCATACAAGTTATGTGGAGATCTTATTAAACACAAATACTGAGTCTTTGGGTCTGGAATAGGGACTGAGATTCTGTATTTCTACTCGATGTACAGCTGATGCCAGTAATACTGTTCCATGGACCATTTTCTAGGAGATGTAGGAATGTAATCGCATAAGATCAGAGTCTATTTCGCTACTTAAGAGTACTGAGCACAGCATAATAATGGCAACAATGGTGATGACAATGAAAAAAATATTAATAATGGTAGAAACTATTATTTGCTGAAAGTTTATTACATGTCAGGTACTCTCTTTACCTATATTTTTGCATCTGGCCCTCAAACAATCCTGCAAGACAGGCATAACTATTACTTTACAAATGAGAAAAGTGTCTCGGGAAAATGAAATGACTTAGCTAAGTTTACAAGGCTAGCAGGAGGTAGGGCTGGGAATCAACCTAAGCATGTCTGATTTCAAACTCTGAGTGACCAGTCTCTACTATCTCAATGCCCAGTGCTGCCTGACATATCAATCCTAAGATAAGCACCCAATCGATAAGGAAGGAAATGATGGTATAAACTGAGCCTGAATTTTTACTTTGCCTCTCTTTATCTGTCAGAATTTACGTCTCGGGTCGTCTTGCAGGAAGGTACAGGAAAGGGTACAGCTGCGAAAACAAATTTAGTCAGGACATCTGGGTGGCTCAGTCAGTTGGGCACCTGACTCTTGTTTTTGACTCAGGTCGTGATCTTGGGTTCATGATCTTGGGGTTGTGGAACTGAGCCCCACATGAGGTCTGCTTAAGATTCTTTCCCCCTTCCCCTCTGCTCCTCCTCCCACTCCTGCATGCACTCTCTCTCTCTAATAAAAAAATAAGTAAAATCTTTAAAAAACAAATTTAGTCTTGTTCTACCTTGGCAAGAAGAGGCATATATTTCTTGTGGAATAAGGAAATATGTAAATTACAATGCACATGTATTACATACATATGTATGCATATATATATATACAAGCATATATTCATGTTTCTACCCATTATTAGAACACTGTTCTAGTATATCCTGTCCTTGAATGACATATATAAACATCTCCCATCTGCCCACATTAAAAAACAACAACAACACAAAAAACCAAAAAATTTAAGTGCCCAAAACAAAAACAAAAATATACACAAGTAGCGTAGATAATTCTGGTTTGCTATTCCTTTCAAGATGACAACCTAGAATGTCCTTGGAAGAACACCCCCATCTAACCTCCACACCTAGCTATGTGGTTTATGTAAACTGGTCTCAATACCATTTCCAGGCAGGGGTCTAATGCCCCAGAGACTGATTCAGGGTTAATGGGAATGTTGTGACACAGGTTCTGTCTACTGCTAGACATGAATCCTAGCAGCACTTGGCAATCACCTTGGGGACCATACAGAAATCAAATATCTATAGGGAGAGCGAATACCAAGGAACCTAAGGTGAGAAATGGCAAGAAAGAAACCAGACATCGTTTACCATTTGGCTAAAAACTTGTTTCAAGATAAGTCCTCAGATATAAAGCAATTTATTCTTTTTAAACTTACTTTAACTCAGATTTTCTGTTTCTGACAAGAGAAACCATTGTTTATGCATGTCAACATATAACAAGCAACTAGAATACAAGACTTGATCAATTTTTAAAAGCTTACTAAATTCAATTTTACATGAAGTTTCAAAAAGTACTCTATTAAATAAATTATACTCTTCTTTTTCTACAAATGCATTTTGTTTTGTGTAAGATATAATCAAATAGTGGGGTGCCAGGCTGGCTTAGTCAGTGGAGCATGCCACTCTTGATCACCGGGTGATTGAGTTCTCTCTCACCTGACATTAGGTGTGGAGATTATTTAAAAAAAAAAAAAAATCTTTTTAAAAAGGCATAATCAAATAATAAAAAAATCAGAAGAAAAGGAGATCAATAACAACAGACCTGAAAATCTATAAATGGACCCAATTATAAACAAAAATGTTACACATAAATGTTATGCATAAATGGGAATTATTCAATAAATGAAGCTGGAACATCTGACTACTACAAAAATAATGAAGTGAGGATTCAATCCAAAATCTATTCTGACTTCAGAGTTAAATATAAGAAAAGAAAGGAGACCTGGGGAGGTGGGGGCAGCTACAGCAGTTGGAAAACCAAAAAAGAACCAGAGTAAAACATAGGTAAATAGTTATCAGATTCAAGGGAAGGAAAGGACTTCCTTAGCAAAATAACCAAATGTGGAAAAGATGATAGCTAAATAGAGGCTGAAAGGAATAACCTTCATAAAAATTAAGAAAATTCATCTCAAAAATATGCCATCAACAAAATTACTTTAATTACATCAAAATTACTTTAATGGTAAAGAGAGAAATGTATTTCCAATATACAAAATAAACTAGGAGGTAATATTTCTAATATATAATGAATACATATAATTTATTATAAATAACTAAAGATGTATATTTTTAAAATCTTTTAAAGATGTGTATTTTCAAAAGAAAAACATATATAATTCAAATCTGATAAGCAAAAGTTGACTACTTGCTACTATAAAATTTCTGGGGAAAAGCTGACTAATAAAAGGGGTCCTTGCACAAAATCATAAAGGAAGCCACGTGTATGTGTTTATATTTTTAAAAAATACACATAAAAACCCAACTCAGGGGGCGCCTGGGTGGCTCAGTGGGTTAAAGCCTCTGCTTTCGGCTCAGGTCATGATCCCAGGGTCCTGGGACTGAGCCCCACATCGGGCTCTCTGCTCAGCAGGGTGCCTGGTTCTTCCTCTCTCTCTCTGCCTGCCTCTCTTGCCTACTTGTAATCTCTGTCTGTCAAATAAATAAATAAAATCTTAAAAAAAAAAAAAACCCAACTCAGAATGCAAGAGATTTAAATTTATGACAAATGCCCTAAATTTACATTTAATAACCTCAAAATGTAATGGAATCTAAGCCACTGGGGAAATAGTAATTCTTCTAATATGTCCTCTTTACTCATTACTATTGGCTAAGATTTGGGTTGAGCAGCATAACAGGGCTGACATGAAAATTAATAATTTTATTCATACCTTGATTAACATTTTATCATTTTGTGAGTTTAGTTTTGAACATAAATAAGGATGACTTTCCACTAGGAGAACAGAATTTAAATGGCATCAGTAAAACTAAACAAAATGAAACAATTTCTCTTTGTTTCTGGTCGACTCAACAGTCATTTGTCAGACTATTTTAAAAATACTATTAAAAGATATGCAGTATTTCTACAATGATTTGATAAAGACCCAGCTCACAAAACATCCGTTTTAAGAGCACCTGATTTTGCTTTCAGTTAGTTCTTTCAAAAGGTTTCTTCTTTGCTCAGTCCCAAGTATACTTTCTATATTAACTGAGTAAGATCCATCTGTACATATTCATTCACATACATTTGGATGTGCTGTAATTCTAAATTTAAAAAAAAATCTATGTTTAGAATGAAGACTATCTACAATAGTAAATATGCAAAACAAAACTGTTAAGAGCACAGAGTCTAAATTGGGCTCTATAGAACAAAGGTAAATTGTAAGTTAACTTTATCTAACTCCCACAAAAGAAAAATGCCAATCAGAGTTTTATTTGTTCCAGTGATGTTTCTAGTAAAGTAGTATTTTTTTTTCAAGATTTTATTTATTTGACAGAGAGAGAGAGAGACAGTGAGAGAAGGAATACAAGCAGGGGAAGTGGCAGAGGGAGAAGCAGGCTTCCTGCTGAGCAGGGAGCCTGATGTGGGGCTCGATCCCAGGATGCTGGGATCATGACCTGAGCCAAAGGCAGATGCTTAATGACTGAGCCACTCAGGCACCCCTAAAATAGTATTTCCTTAAAGCTAAAAATATTTTAGCAATATAATAAATATCTTTCCAAAAAACAATGGATTAAAAAATTAGGATGATTCCTTAGGAACTTCTCATCAGTTCTTCATACTGTTTTTCCTTAAAGGTTCAATTCCAGGCTAGACCAATTCTCTTTGCAAGAGTACAGCTAAATCACAGTTTATGATTGTATTCATTATGTACTGTACTTGGCCATACCTGTTTTTATAGCTATTATAAAAAGTGCAATTTCAAAAAAAAGAGTGTAATTTCATTAAGAAATAAAACCTAAGAGATTATAATCTATACAAAAAATAAACAGTTTAAAATATTTTTCAAATAGGCTGAATTTCTTTTCCATAACAATTATATAATAAGATATTCATATTTTGTTTAGTAAAGAGTCTTGGTGTTTCATTCACCATCCACTAGGCAGATGCAAGGAAATCTGGGGTAAGTTAGCAGAAGGGATAACACAACAGTATTCCTAAGCTGCAGTAAGTTAGCAGAAGGATAATGAGGCAAGTTCATGGAAGGATGTGTGCTACAATAGTCTCACTATGCTGTTTTAGTATACTGGACCACTTTGCAAAATACAATTCTGAATTCTACCCTCTAATAAAATAAATGAGAATATAGAAAACTGTCAGGCTAAGTCTTCTATTTTATTTTTTTTAGATGGTGGGGGAGACACAAATAAACCAGATACAACTATCTATTTAAGTGAAAAGGTACCACTACTTTATTCTATATGTCTTAAGAGTCAGATTTCCTACCTAGTACAAAGACCTAATACGAGCCTAATGAAAATGTGTCTAAATTATGCCAGGATTAGCCAAAGACTACACTGTTAAAAAGTTCAACACCATTAGTCACTAAAGTAGTGGAAATCAAAACCACAATGAGATACTACTTCATGTACCCAGGATAAATATCATTTTGTTAAATAGAAAACAACAAATATTGGTCAGCATGTTAAGAAACAGGAAACTTTTTTACGTTGCTGGTGATTATAAAATAGTGGAGCTACTATGGAAAAGTTTGGCAGTTCCTCAAAATGTTAAAGTTATCATACACCCAGTAATTCCACTTCTAGGTAGTTGCCCAAGTGAAATGAAGTTATATGTCCACTCAAAAACTTGTATATGAGTGTTATTAGCAGCATTACTCATGAAAGCCAAAAAACAGAAACAACCTCAATGTCCATCAACTTAGGAAAAGAAAAACAAACTATGATATATCCATAGAGTGAAATATTATTTGGAAATAAAAAGAAATCCTGACACATTGCTACAATGTAAGAAAAAATATGCTAAGTGCAAGAAGATAGTTACATGCTATGATTCCACTTATATGAAATGTGCTGGATGGGCTAATCTATAGAAACATAAAATAGATCAGTGGTTGATGGTCTGGGAGGAAGAAAAGAGGGACTGCTGATGGGTATGGGTTTCTTTCTGGGATGGTAAGAGTGCTCTGAATTAGATAGTGGTGATGGCTGCACAAGTCTGTAAATATACCAAAAACCACTGAACTGTGTATTTTTAAAGAGTTTATCTTACGGTATGTGAATTATATCTCAATGAAGCTATTATTTTAAAAAGAAAGAAAAATTAATAAACTGAAAAGCATTATTTTGAATCAGGATATGAATTTTTCATTGTATAGCTTATTAATAATACCATGACTGTGTCAGCAAAATTATAAATTGGGTAAAGGTACAGGTACTGCAGGCTTCTAGGAAACTTTTTCCAAAATACATGACTTCCTTGAGAGGGATTAAAATGAAACAAACCAAAACATGCCATATTTCTGCTTTCTATATACTATGTCTGTATGTCTGTTCATCTTCGTCCATGTCTACTTTTGTCTTATTATATTTGAATAATGAAGCCAAATGCACGACACCCAAACCCTCTTTATATAATAATAGCCCAGATTAAATAAATACTGCATGTTAGAATCACAGAACATTAGAATGTCAAAATTAGATAGAGGCCTCATACAATTATTTCCCTCTCCTCTCAGTCCATTCCAATTAGGCCCATGTACTCCAGGAGTGCAAGTTATCAGACTCTTTCAAGTTTTGAGATAAAAGATAAAATACTTCTTTTAGAATTATTTGTTGCTTTTAAAATACTTGTTCTAAACTGCCATACCAACTAAATGAACAGAAAGGCCAAGTTGGTTCAGACAAATAAATAATAATGGAAAAGCACCAGTTCTATTATCATTACACACCCAACATCATGTCATTTTGGCTTCTGACAGCAAACAAATACCTTGATACTGATAGGAGAGCATAAAAATTCTTTTCAAAGATAACATTAATACAACAAATTATTCAGCTTGCGGCACCTGGGTGGCTCAGTGAGTTAAGTGTCTTTGACTCAGGTCACGTCTCAGGGTCGTGAGATCAAGCCCTGCGTCAGGTTCCATAATCAGCACGGAGTCTGCTTGAGATTCTCTCCCTCTCCGTCTGCCCCCTACCCCGACTTACTTGCTCTCTCCCTAAAATGAATAAAATCTTTTAAAAAAATAGTAAAAATAAAAATTATCCAGCTTAAGATCAGATACAAACCTTAAATCTAGCCATGCAATACTAGCCAATCCTACAGCTGTCCTCTCAGCCCTGAGGTACACTGACTGGACGGATGGCCTTAACTCAAGATGAATTTCCTTCAGAGTATTACCTGGATAGAATATATTTCATTATTTCTATGTTTCTGAGAATAATAAAGGCCTGATTCCTAGCAAACTGAGCCAATGGTTTTGTAAGTGCTGACGGCGCAGAATTCTCTGATGTGTGTGGATGAGGGACTCTCTGTCACCTCATGTGCCATACCTGGTATGCACTGTGCTGTGGCCTCAGTGGTTATGCTTGGAGCGACTGGGGGCTGCTGCTGACTGGAGCTCACTTCTGGCTCTGTGTTAACTGAGGGAGAAAGAGCTACCTCACAGGAGGAAACCTGGCTGGGCAGATGGGGCAGGAACTCTTCAGAAGCAACTTGGTCATCCTGTCCAGGCAGCTGCAGTGCAGACAAAGGGATGCTGATCTGTTTGTTAGGATGGGATGTGCTCACAGGCATCTGCATGGCCACCTGCTGGCTGGTGCCATGGGCACCAGGGGGTCCTCTGTTTGGTGAAGCCAGAGATACCCTGGCAGTCTTCTGGACGATTGGTCTGGACATGACAGAGGGGGATGCAGACACACCATGTGGGTCTAGCTCTGTGCCAATGGCAGATGTCACATGGGGAATCAGCTTAGCAGACCCTATGCAGGAGGGACCAGCATGAGTCTGAGGCTTGGGTTTTGCCATCTGTGTCAATGAAAGGGCTGGTCCATCTACCCCTCCAGTCAGCTCTGCATTCGCCACAATGTAATAATCTTCAGGAATCTCTTGTTTGATTTTCTTAATGATGACATCATTGCTGCATTCATCAACCATTTGAGCTTGAGAGCTGGAATGGAGAGAAGATGGGACTATTCCAGGCCTTTTTCGAGCAATGCTTTGAGGCCTTTGGGTTTGGGGTTCAAAGTCACTATCCTCGTCTGTAACAGAAGACTCACAAACCATGTCAAACAGGGTGTTTTCATCTTCATATTCTTCTACAGCTTCATCCAGTTCAGAGGGTTCACTGCAATAAGAGAAGTCACAAGAGTCTCTGGTCCGATTACAGTCTAGCTTCGCTTTCACGGGTCTCCCAGGATACCTTTCAACGGGGCTAGTCTGTGTCTCAGAGGGTACTCCAATTATACTGGGACTATCAGAGTTAAAACTTCTGTTATCCTGGAAACAGACCCTTTCTTGGGACCCAGCTCTGCAAGTAGCTGTCAGCGGCCAGTGATAAGCATGGCCAGCACTACAGCCCCACATTGCTGTGAGGTTCCCATGGGAACCTTCCGAAAGTAAGTGTTTCAGGTTTGGAATGAGGCTGCAAATGGTCCCATGGCTGTGGGCCCAGCTGACCAATTTGGACAGATTCTCAGATGAAGTATGAAGGCAATCCTCCATGTTACAGGATCAGCAGTGTCCTTCCTAAAGGGAAATAATCAAAATAAGAAGCCATTATTACCCAAGATATTCCCATATCTCTATTACTCCAATTTCCTTGAACTATGATCATGTGGCATAAAAAAGAAATGTACTTCAAAACTGTATCTAGTTGGGCACCTGGGTGGTTCAGTGTGTTAAAGACTCTGCCTTCGGCTCAGGTCATGGTCCCAGGATCCTGGGATTGAGCCCCATATCGGGCTCTCTGTTCAGTGGGGGGCCTGCTTCCCTTCCTCTCTCTGCCTGCCTCTCTGCCTACTTGTGATCTCTGTATATCAAATAATTAAATAAATAATCTTAAAAAAAAAAAAAAAGAGGTGAGCCTTTTCATGGTATGTTTTACTTCCAAAGTCACAAAGAGAGATTTATTCAGTTCCTAATAATAAAATGTGTGTGGGTGCCTGTGTGGCTCAGTGGGTTAAAGCCTCTGCCTTCGGCTCAGGTCATGATCCCAGGGTCCTGGGATCGAGCCCCACATGGGGCTCTCTGCTCCGCAGGGAGCCTGCTTCCTCCTCTCTCTCTCTGCCTGCTTGTGATTTCTGTGTGTCAAATAAATAAAAATCTTTTAAAAAATATAATAACAAAATGTGTGCATTACTGTATTAACCAAGAGGATGCACTGCCGACTTTACCCTCTGCCATCAGAAACTTTATTACTAAAGGCAGAACCGACAAAGGTTTAGGTCCATTCTAGGATGAGTCACAGAAAGGAAGTCAATCCTCTGCTGGGCAGTGGAAAACAAATAACGTATCTCAGAGCCCAAGGAGAGAATTAAGAGCTGCAGAAGGAAAGTCTTTAGCAGGGAAGGGAGACTGGACTGGGAGGAGAGCTACGAGGGGGCGCCTCCTGGGGTCAGGGGCAAAGGCAGTTTGCAGTCCAGAAGCAAGGATGAGTGGGCCAGGTCAGGTGCCAGGACTGTAACCAAATCTTAGGAGCTGGCTATCTGTCTCCCTGCTGTCTGAAATTCCTGAAATGCTGCCTTTCATTTCACCATTTGGAAGAAAAGAGATGTGTCTGGTTTATTCCACCATTTAAGCCTCCTGGGCACCTAAGGATAACCATCTACCAAACAGGAGTAAGCCATTCTTTATTGGTCGGAGGTCAAAAAGAATCACTTGTTATGGGTCCCTGGCTGGGTAACAGTGAGGAAAACGTGATGGGCAGGAAAAGTAAACTGGGACATGAGGAGTCCGCATGAGATTAGAATGGTCAAGTGTGTTTTTGATAAAGAGGAGATCCTAGGGAAAACTGAGCAGGGAGGAGCAGGGACCTTGTACGGTTCAGCCTGTCCTGCTCATCGGCAGCTGTGAGTGAGCAGTGGTGCCTCACTGTAGGTGGGCTCCGCACTGAGGTGCCCAAGACTGACTGTAATGTCAGGTGGGCGTACAGAAGGACACATCTGAACCTCCATGGCACCCCATCAATAGGGAAATTCAAAACCTTTCACATGTTATGAGGCCTCTGTGATGGGTCATGGCTACAGTCAACCCCTCAAGCCTCATTTCCTACTACTATGGGCTTTTCCCATATTTCTCGCAGTCTCCTCTTCTCTAAACAGTTTCTCATGTCTACTGGGCCTCTAAAAACTCATTCTCTGGGGCGGGGTGGGGGGTCTGGGTGGCTCAGATGGTTAAGCATCTGCCTTTGGCTCAGGTCATGATCCCAGGGTCCTGGGATCAAGCCCTGCATTGGGCTCCCTGCTCAGTGTATAGCCTGCTTCTCCCTGTCCTTATGCCATTCCTTCTGTTTATGTTCTCTGTCTGTCAAATAAATAAGCAAAATCCTTAAAAACAAATAAAAAACTTGTTCTTTGGTGTGATATGCAGCCCTCTTCTTTCTTCATCTGGAAAACCCTTTCAAAACTGAACTTGGGACCACCTCCTGTTGAAGTCTTTATAGACCTCCTTTCAGCCTCAGATATTTATTTACTTGTTCACTCTTCACTTGTATTTCTATCATCTCTTATCTCTGTACTATTATCATTGCCGTTCTTTTTTTAAAATATTTTATTTATTTGACAGAGATCACAAGTAGGCGGAGAGGCAGGCAGAGAGAGAGAGGAGGAAGCAGGCTCCCCGCGGAGCAGAGAGCCCGATGTGGGGCTTGACCCCAGGATCCTGGGATCATGACCTGAGCCGAAGGCAGAGGCTTTAACTGAGCCACCCAGGCGCCCCTATCATTGCCATTCTTGTCTGTCTCTCAGACTTGACTGAGAATTCCCTAAGGACAGGAACCATAATTTTTTAAACTTTTTATTTATTTTTAAACTTTTAGTATAAGGGGCTATAATTTTTCATTCTTCAATTAGGACCTAGTTGGGGACAGAGATATTAACATGATATGGCCCTGCTCTTATGATCTTATAAGCCATTGTTAATGATGAATAAATGAAGAATGAATTAATAGGGGCGCCTGGGTGGCTCAGTGGGTTAAAGCCTCTGCCTTCGGCTCAGGTCATGATCCCAAGGTCCTGGGATTGAGCCCCGCATCGTGCTCTCTGCTCAGCGGGGAGCCTGCCTCTTTGCCTACTTGTGATCTCTGTCTGTCAAATAAATAAATAAAATCTTTAAAAAACAAAACACAAAAATGATTTAAAAAAAAAGAACTAATTAATAAACATATAAATACTGGCAGTGCCATCAACACTAACAAAATAAACATAACACCCTCATATAAGAACATGAAATTTCCTTCTATCCTTTTATTGTAATCACTGAAGCGAACAAAAGATTCTTCTCCCCAGTAGTCCCAAACCACAGCTGTCTTGTACACAGGAGAGTAGTAAGTGAGCTACCAGATTTTATGAAGCAGCCCAGTAAATGGGAAGACCAGTGACTGGTGTCAGAGTTGGGAACTTCACTTCTAGCCTGGAACTGAGGTCTGTGGCCTAAGACAAGTCACTAATTACCTCTAAGCTAAAATGTCAGGACTATATGATCTTTATGTTCCCTTCATACTTTAGGAAGTTAGGACTCATTTTATTTATATTCCTCTTATGTAACTTTAAAGTAAAAATGCAGATAAAAGAGAAAGACTGGTACACTTATCCCAATGAGCACTGAGTAATGTACAGAACTGCTAAATCATTACACTACTCTGAACCAAATATACTGTATGCTAACTATACCAGAATTAAAATAAAAAGCTTGGTTAAAAAAGAAAGACTGAGGTTTTTGATGTTTGTTTTTTAAGATCTGTTAATATATCTATTTAATTGGTATGGCAGAGACCATCTGCCTACCCAGTATCCATTCTTTTTCCTTACAGAGAGTCCCAGTTTATTGGGGCAGCAATATGGTCACCTAAAACACATTTCCCAGCTTCCTTTCAAATAGGAATTGTCATATGACACAGTTCTGGCCAATAACATATAAATAAAAGTCACTGAGCAACATGTCTGATTTTGGCCTTTTTGCGTTTTTCCCTTTGTCCTTCCCTTTCTTTCTGCCTGGAATAAGGACATGATGGCTGGAGCTCCTGAGGCCACAGTGGGAACATTAAGTAAGAACTTAAGGATGGGAGAGAACACCCAGAAGGAGCATGGGTCCCTGTTGACATTGTACAGCAACTACATCAACTCTGAACTATCTAGGATTCTTTGTTACATAAGGAAATATAAGGCCCTGATCTTGCTTAAGCCACTGAACTCAATTACTGATATACAAAAAATAATATTCATCTCTAGTTTTTATTTTATTTTTATTTTTTAAAGATTTTATTTATTTATTTGACAGAGAAAGACACAGCAAGAGAGGGAGAAGCAGGCTTCCCGCTGAGCAAGCAGCCCAATGCGGGATTCAATTCTAAGACCCTGGGATCATGACCTGAGCTAAAGGCAGACGCTTAACAACTGAACCACCCAGGTGCCCCCATCCCTGGTTTTTATTTATTTACTTTTTAAAGATTTCATTTATTTATTTGACAGACAGATCACAAGTAGGCAGAGAGGCATGCAGAGAGAGAGGGGAAAGCAGGCTCCCCACTGAGCAGAGAGCCCGATGCAGGGCTCGATCCTAGGACCCAGAGATCATGACCTGAGCTGAAGGCAGAGGCTTTAACCCACTGAGCCACCCAGGTGCCCCCATCCCTGGTTTTTCCTCAGAGGAATCCTTCAATTTCTCTGCACCATCCCCCAAGTACAATTGTTTCTCAGATTGGACTCCATAAATAAACAATTGGGAGGTCTATAATTCTATTTCAAAATGTATATAACTGTTTTCATTTTGATTCTAGTAAAAATATGATTAATATAAGCATATGATGAATCATCTAAATAATCACCTTAGATCCTAATACTGCCTTCGTATCTATACTCACATTATTGTCCATAATCACCTAAAGTGACAAGATTCAACTTTCAGTTTGTTGGGAAACCTGTTCATGCTGTTTCTTTTTTAGCAAATATAAATATAAAACTTGTCTTTTGCATTAATAATTTGCAAATGAAAGCCATCATGATGTGACATCATGAAAATGGCATATGTGATACTGAAACAATATACCATTTTAAGTGTCACAGAGTAATGAGAAAAAAAGGAGCTGAAATAAATATATATGTTCATAGAAAGAAAATAATATACATTATGACACAATATCTGAATGAAGATGTAACAGTTCAAATATGTAAAAATGTGGCAGAATCAAAACAAAATTATATAAGCATGTGGAACTCAAAAGAACTTACTGTTCAGGTAAAAACTACTATACAGTAGTAAAATAGTACCTTTGCTGAAGGTACCACAAAGCCAGAAAAAAAATTATAAGACAAAATAGATAAAATTTTAAATTTTGTTAAAAGCTTATCCACTTAATTCTATAATAATCAGCAACCTTTAAGAATCAATAGATAGTAATCATAAGTCACTTTTATTACATTCTGAAATTCACTAGCAATCTCATGAAGAGGCTCTTAAACTTTTCTTGAGTATCATAAAATGAAAATATTTTTCCAGTATCATTATTAATATATTTCAGCCAGGCAACCAATGTTAACCAATGTAGTTATGAGAGCATAATCTGCTGATATTTAGGGTAATTAAATGGATTGAGTCCAAGCCGACATGGAATAGCTATCAATATATTGCAATACATTCTATATTTAATACAAAACTGTTATCAGTAAGAAGACAATTAAGGTATTTCTGAACTGCTAAAAATAAGTTCTAGAACCTACTGATTTGCTCCAACAGTCTGATGATGAGGTCTACACTGAAAAATAATGCCTTTTCTACATTTTCAAGAAATAAAAATAACTGCAGATAGTATTTCTCATATCTGATATGGGCAATGATTGGATTAGACACTCAGCTTTACAGAGTTATCATGTGACACTTGATTATAAACAAATTCAAAGAGGTGCCTAGCTGGCTCAGTCAGTTGAATGTCCAATTCTTGGTTTTGGCTCAAGTGGTGATCTCAGGGTCATGAGATCAAGCTCTGCATCAAGGCCCACATTAGCAGAGAGTCTGCTTGGGATTCTGTCTCTTCCTCTCCCTCTACCCTCTTCCCCCTGCTCACTCACTCTAATAAATAAATAAATCTTAAAAACAAAACAAAACTCAGAGTCCTGACTAGCAGAGTTGAGGTTAAGTATGAAATTTGCTTATCCTAAATTAGCAAACAAAGCTATGAAATTATTACCCCACTGCATGTTAACTTAGGCAAGGCGACATTCTATGTATTAGTATTTACATTATTAAAGTCAAAATCAGAAAGCCATTAAATATAGAGTCTTTCTATAGTCTTATAGTCTTTCTATAGTCATTAAATATAGTAGTCTTTCTACTACTAAACCCAAC
The DNA here is from genome assembly GCA_004024625.1 of Mellivora capensis. Classification (NCBI taxonomy): domain Eukaryota; kingdom Metazoa; phylum Chordata; class Mammalia; order Carnivora; family Mustelidae; genus Mellivora; species Mellivora capensis. Next base: position 40,695 of record PISX010013834.1, on the reverse strand, counting down.
ACTAGGGGCACCTGGATGGCTCAGTCGGTTAAGCATCTGCCTTCAGCTCAGGTCATGAACCCAGGGTCCTGGGATCGAGCCCCATGTCAGGCTCCCTGCTCAGCTCTCCCTCTCCCTCTCCCTCTGCTGCCCCCCCCAACTTGAGCTCTCTCTCTCTCTCTCTCTCAAATAAATATTTAAAAAAAAAAAATAAACAAAAAATAAACCCAATACTGATCATTAAGGTTTCAGTAGAATAATATAAAACTAGTTATTATTACAGCTAATATTTATTGAATAATTACTAATTGCCAAGCACTCTTCTAGGACTTGACATACCAATAATCCTAATTATAGCAATAATCCTAATAAATTAAATAAATTATTATCCTCATTTTATAAATGAGTAACTAAGTCACTCAAACAAAGCAGTGGCGGAGCCAAAATTTGAACTTTGGTCATACTCCAGAGCCTATGCTTTTAACATAACATACTCTAGCACTGTGACAGTAGAAAATATATTGTCTCAAATCTGGTTCCCCATCACATTCATATTAATTTGAATTTATGTCGGTTTTATAGTTTAACTTTGAATTGGTGGGACTGTTTTGGTTTACAGCTATCTCAGAACTATAATCATAAATTTTATGTTTGTACCTACTTACATAATATTATGACCAAAAATGACTTAAGGTAGCACTGGGTATAAGGAAGGTCCATGAAAATGTTCTTCTTTCAAAAGACTGAGAAAATTTTTTTAGAGAGAGAGAAAAAAAAAAGAATATGAAAAGATTATGTCACTTTTCCAAAACCTGACAAAATGAGTTACTAGACAAATACCAGTGAATGTCTAGTTAGCTTTTATCTCACTTCAGTTACAACAATCTGCCCCACAGCCCTTACAGTCCAGGCCCTCTTTATAAAGTTCTGAACCTTTCAAAGGATTTGTGTTGCAGATTTTTTTTAAAAAGATTTTATTTATTTATTTGACAGAGAGAGATCACAAGTAGGCAGATAGGCAGGCAGAGAGAGGAGGAGAAAGCAGGCTCCCTGCCAAGCAGAGAGCCCGATGCGGACTCGATCCCAGGACCCTGAGATCATGACCTGAGCTGAAGGCAGAGGCTTAACCCACTGAGCCACCCAGGCGCCCATGTGTTGCAGATGTTTTAATACCACTAAATATCAATTGCTTATGGATGACAAAACTGACACAAGGGGAAAAAAAATCTTAGTAGCCATATATCTGTAAAAGAAGTTTAATGTTTAAAAAAAAAAAAACTCCAAAAGAAAGATTTCACTGCAGGGCACCTGGTGGCTCAGTCAAATGTCTGCCTTCGCCTCAAGTCATCATCTCAGGGTCCTGGGGCCCAGCTGGGTGTCAGGCTCCCTGCTCTGCAGAGAGTCTGCTTCTCCCTCTCCCTCTGCCCACCCTCCCCCCTATCAATTGCAGCCAGCTCATGCTTACTCTCTCTCTCTTTCAAATAAATAAAAAAGATCTTTAAAAAATAAAGAAAGAAAAAGATTTCACTGGTAAATTCTATCACACATTCAAGGAAGAAATAATACCAAAATTACTCAAATATTTTCAAAAAATAGGAAGAGAAGGGAACATTATCCAACTTGTCTAAGGAGACCAGCATAACCCTACTACCAAAACCTGACAAAAATATTACCATAAAGAAAATTACAGATCAACATTCCTTATTTTATGTAAAAATCCTTTACAAAACATTAGCAAAATGAATCCAATAATATATAAAATGGGTAATACATCATGACCAAGTAAGAGTTATCCTAGGAATATAAAGTTGGCTGAACATTCAAAAATCAACCAATATAATTCAAAATAGTAACAGTCCACAGGAGAAAAACCATGACATGATCATCTTAATAGATGCAGACAAAGCATCTGACAAAATTAAATATTCATTAACAATTAAAAACTCTTAGGAAGCTAATAATAGAACTTCCTCAAGCTGATAAAGGATATCTATAAAAAATCTACAGGTAATATTAAAACTTAATATAAAAGACTAAATTGCTTTTTCTCAAGATCAGGAGTAAGATAAGAATGCTCTTGCATCACTTTTATTCAACACTGTAACACTGAAATAATGCCATAAAAAGAAATAAAAGAAAACTTAACCAGAAGAAGTAAAACTGTTTTTACATGTAGATGATACTGCTGTTTATGTTGAAAATTCCAGAGGATTCATGAAACTGCTAGAACTCATAAATAAATTTATTAGTAAAGTAATCAGGTACAAGATTAATATTCTTAAAAATCAATTATTTTCTATGCACTAGCAGTGAAACATTAGAAAATTAAATGTTTAAAAATTCTATTTAGAGTAGTATCAAAAATATTAAACACCTAGGAATAAGTCTAACAAAAGTATCCAAGACTTCTATACTAAAAACTACAAAACATGGCTGAGAGAAATTAAATGTGACCTCAATAAAGAGATAAATACTGTATTTGTAGATTGGAAGATTCAATATAGTTAGGTTGCTATTATTCCGAACTGATCTATACATTCAATACAATTCCAAACAAAATTCTAGTTGGCTTTTTTAGAAGAAATAGATAAACTGATTTAAGATTTATATGGAAATGCAAAAGATCTGGAATAATCAAAGCAAAATCTTTATATAAGGATAAAGTTGGAGAACTCATTACACCTGATTTCAAAGCTTAGAGTAATTTCAACCAAACAGTAATCAAGATCATGGAGTACTGTCGGGGCGCCTGGGTGGCTCAGTGGGTTAAAGCCTCTGCCTTCGGCTCGGGTCATGATCCCGGGGTCCTGGGATCGAGCCCCATGTCGGGCTTTCTGCTCCGCGGAGAGCCTCTTTCCTCCTTTCTCTCTCTGCCTGCCTCTTTGCCTACTTGTGATCTCTCTCTGTCAAATAAATAAATAAAATCTTTAAAAAAACAAAAAAAGATCATGGAGTACTGTCAAAAGAATAGATACATATATACATCAGTGGAATACAATGAGTGTACAGAAAGGGACCCACACATATTTGGTCAACTGATTTTCTTCAAAAGCCAAAGGCAATGCAATAGGAAAGGAAATTTTTTTCAACAAACAATGCTAAATCAATTGGACAGCCATTAAAAAACAATCTTCAGTTGAAACTACACATAAAAATTAACTCAAAATGGATCACAGACCTAAATCTAATACAGTGCCTCGATGGCTCAGGCAGCTGAGTGCCCAAATTTTCATCTCAGCTCAGGTCTTGATCTCACAGTTGTGAGTTCAAGCCCCGCCTTAGGCTCCACCCTGGATGTGGAGCCTAGTTAAAAACAAACAAACAAAACATATCTAAAACCTAAAACTAGAAAAATGCCAGAAGAAATCATAGGATAATATCTTTGTCACCTTGGGGTAGGCAAAGGTGTCTCAGGATGCAAAATGCACAAACCATAAAAGATTTGATAAACTGGACTCCATCAATTGCTAATGGAATATAAATAATCCAGGAATGGTGAAGCTATCCATCAAACTTAAACACACTCAACAATGTTACCTTCTTCCAGCAGATTCCCTATGTAACTTTGAACACTAAGGAAATTTGGGGATGGTCTAAGAAGCACTGACAATGTCTCAACTAACAGATCAGTGACTAACAAAGCTAGAAACAAAAGAAAATAAAACAAACCATGGGAAGTATGGCTCCTCTGAAAAACTAGAAATAAGATTACTATGTTATTCTTATTTACTGAGAATGATATACACTTCCTATTTTATTTTTTCCATTAACTACAACTCTTAGCATCTAAAAAGTGTTTCATATAAGCCTACTTTCCCTATATTTTCATTTAAGGATGCAATTTACTATATATGCTAAATACAGAAAAATATTCAAAGAACTGGAATTCTACTAAAAAATGTCTAAAGAAAGAAGTTCCAACATTAATGTACAATAAAGTACAGAAAGAAGATGCTACTTTAAAAATACAGTTAAAGGGGCTCCTAGGTGGCTCAGTCGGTTGGGTGTCTGACTTCATCTTGGGTCATGATCCCAGGGTCCAGGGATCTAGCCCCGCTTTGGGCTCTCTGCTCATTAGGGAGCCTGCTTCCCTTCCCCCCCTCTCTGCCTGCCTCTCTAGCTACTTGTGATCTCTCTCTGTGTCAAATAAATAAATAAAATCTTTTTAAAACTACAGTTAAAGGTCAGGGAAAGCATATTTATTCCTACTGAGGCCTAAAATGGCTTTCCAAAATATAATACCCATCTTTTTTGGGGGGGAAGGGGTGTGTGCAAAAAGGATGGTTTTAATTTTGGAAAACAGTGTAGAGATTCCTTAAGAAATTAAATATAGAGCTTCCCTATGATCCTGCAATTGCACTATTAGGTATTTACCCTATAGATACAGATGTAGTGAAAAGAAGGGCCATCTGTACCCCAATGTTCATAGCAGCAATGACCACAGTCACCAAACTGTGGAAAGAACCAAGATGCCCTCCAACGGACGAGTGGACAAAGATGATATGGTCCGTATACACAATGGAGTATCATGCCTCCATCAGAAAGGATGAATACCCAACTTTTGTAGCAACATGGATGGGACTGGAAGAGATTATGCTAAGTGAAGTCAAGCAGAGAGTCAATTATCATATGGTTTCACTTATTTGTGAAGCATAAGGAATAACACAGAGGACATGGGGAGATGGAGAGGAGAAGTGAGTTGGGGGAAATTGGAGGGGGAGACGAACCATGAGAGACTGTGGACTCTGAGAAACAAACTGAGGGTTTTGGAGGGGGACGGGTGAGGGATAGGGTGAGTCTGGTGATGGGTATTAAGGAGGGCCAGTATTGCATGGAGCACTGGGTGTGGTGCATAAACAATGAATTCTGGAACACTGAAAAGAAATAAAAATAAAAAATAAAATTTAAAAAAATTTTAAAGAGTGGTTTTATTAAACTATGGACAGGACCCAAGGGCAGAAAGAGCTGTCAAAATCCATCTATTGTTTAAAAAAATGTATCTGTAAGTTATATAAATTAGTACAAGTATTGAAAGTGAGCTTACAAATAAAGAATTTAGACTATATGTGTTTTTACTTTAAGATAATATATTTCTTAATTTTCAAATGTTACAAGTACTATGTAGTCCATGATACAATTTTTGGAAACAGACAAATCTAAAAGATACTTTGTACCTAGCAAATTTAAAAATCATAATAAAAAAGCTTTTAATTCTATGCCATGAACATATAATACATATTTCTTTTATAATCCAATTCAGTAAATATCTATTAAGTACCTGGTATATGCTAAATACTGGGTTATAGGCTGAACTGTTCCTTCCCCCTCCCCAAAAAGATATACTTTAGTCCTAAATCCCAGGTACCTCAGAATGTTACCTATTAGGTAACTTGTAATTGCAGATGTAATTGTAGTTAAGTTTCCATGAAGTCACAGAGGGGTAGAATGTACCCCTAATCCCTATGACTGGTGTCTTTGTGAGGAGACATCATGTGAAGACAGGGAAAAAGCCCTGTGAAACCAAAGACAGAGATTGGAGTGGGTCCTGGGATTAAGCCCTGTATCAGGTTCTCTGCTCCACAGGGAATTGGCTTCTCCCTCTGCCCCTCCCCCAGTGCTCATATACAGTCTCCTCTCAAATAAATAAACAAAATCTTTAAAAAATTATCTCTAGGGGCACCTGGGTGGCTCAGTGGGTTAAAGCCTCTGCCTTCGGCTCAGGTCATGATCTCAGGGTCCTGGGATGGAGCCCCACATCATCAGACTCTCTGCTCAGCAGGGAGCCTGCTTCCCCCTCTCTCTGCCTGCCTCCTTGCCTACTTGTGATCTGTCAAATGAATAAATAAAATATTTTTTTAAATAAATAAACAATAAAAAATAATCTCTATAGTAAAGTCAAAAGTCTTTTACATATCCTATAAGACCATTATAATCAGGCCCTTGCCTACGTTTCAGACATACCCCTGTTCTTCCATTCAGTGATACCAAACAACTTCCATTTCCTCACTATCTTCTGGGCCTTCATACAGGTCTACTTTTCCTGCTTCTCCCCTGATTTTTATGCATCCTTTTGTTCTCAACTTGCACATCATTAGGTTTTTTAGGTAACCATCCCGGACTCATCCTGGTCTAAGTTAGATACCCCTGGCCTTATGTTCCTGTAACACCTTATTCTATCTCTACTGTAGCACTTGCTATGCTTTACTGAAATTATTTTTTCTCTTTTTTCTTAGAAGATAAGCTCTGTGATGATATAGAATGTGTCTTTGTCACTCTTCTCTTTCTAGGGGTCAGGTCAATGCTTCACAATGTCTAATACATATTTATTGATAGAATGGGTGACAGGTGACATTTTATGTTTGACTCAAGGAATAAGGTGAACCACTTGAAAATCTCTGAAGTCACATATTTTATACTCTTCCTCAGAAGGCCTAGAATAACTAGAATGACTTTGACAGTCAACTGAAATGGTTTCCACTTGGGAAGAGAAAAAAAAAAAATTCTTTCCTTTTTTTTAAAGTAGTCTCCATGCCCAGGGTGAAGACCAATACAGGGCTTTGAAATCACGACCCTGAGATCAAGACCTGAGCTGAGATGAAGAGTTGGATGCTTATCCGACTGAGCCACCCAGGTGCCCCTAAAAAAAATTATTTTAGAACTATCTTAAGTGACTCTCCAAAGTCAGAGAGTACATACTGTTCATAGAAAGATGTACTTATGCTGGTCTATAGGTTGGGAGGTTTTTATACGTATGAGTATTCAGTTATGCCTCAAAATCAGTGATTCCTGAGTTCACTGCCTTATTAAAGAAAACTGAATAACTCATCACTTCTAACGTATATATTTGCTCTTCTTTTATGATGTTTATCTTGAGAACAAATCTATTATGGCTCCCGAGATAGAAATCTGGGAATTGGCCTAGTCTCTATTTGCCCTCATCCCTCAAAAGCAATTCACACCAATTTTTTTTTCTTTCTTTTCTTTTCTTTCTTCCTTCCTTCCTTTCTTTCTTTCTTTTTTAAATTCACACCAATTTGCCTGTTATCTTCTAACAGATCTGCCATCTTCCTTTCTTTTCCATTCCTGTCAGGGCTCAATCCCACAACCTGAACTGAGGGCAGACGCTTAACCAACTGAGCCATCCAGGTGCCCCTGACTTTACTATAGAGATAATTTAAAAGTATTACATGGCTGTAAGCAAGAAAGTGACTTTAGAATCATCATTCTAATTATAGTTGAAGAAATCAAGACTAGAGGCAGAAATCCAGTTAGGAGACACACTGTAGCAATTCAGGTAAGATATAATGGTAATCTACCTTTAATAGTAGCAGAGGGATGGAAAGGTGACAGATTTGAAACTCAAGCGGTAAAGATGAAAGATTGGATAAAGAAGGTGGGAAGAAGAAAGAAGTTATAGATTCTGACTTGACCACTGAGAAAAGGTTTGATTTTTGTCATGTTACTGTAAGGTGCTTTTAAGACACCCCAAAGAAGGTATCGAATAGACAGCTGGATATATAGATCAGTATAAAGAGACTGATAAAAGGAATGATGCACTGTATTTTTTTAAAAGATTTTATTTGACAGAGAGAGAGAGAGAGATCACAAATAGGCAGAGAGGCAGGAATAGGGAGAGGGGGAAGCAGGTTCCCCACCAAGCAGAGAGTCCAACATGGGGCTGGATCCTAGGACGCTTAGATCATGACCTGAGCCGAAGGCAGAGGCTTAACCCACTGAGCCACCCAGGCACTGTGGAATTACGCACTATAAATACAAAATAGCTATCAACATTTCTGCACAACCATAACACAGAAAATAAAAACTGAATATACAAAACAACACTAACAATAGCCCTGTGAATGCTGAGCTCAAGGAGTTTGAGCTCATTCAGGAATTTACTCAAATCTGGTAGGGAGTTCCTTGGGGGGATGAAAGGGTGTCTTACCTTGCCAATTCATGGCTAACTTCCTCTATCTCAGCAGTGACATTTTCCCCCCTATGTTTCTATTTCTCTGGCCATTTAAAGAAATTAAGATGAAAAAGAATTAAATGTATGAACTTAAAGTGTGATTGCACAGACACCATTTGGCAAGTGTCAATGCTCAGGTTACCTGAGAGATGAAGTACGATTTATAGGAAGATGGCTACAGAAGGAAATCAGGTCACTCAGTTAGAAAGCAGAGTATCAGCAACATTCTCCACTGACTGATTTAGATAAACGCTTCTGAGTCTCCCAGAAGGGCTCAACTGCTTTCCTTCAAGCCCAATCTTAATATGCATAAAACAGAAGAAATCCTGCACACAAACTATTCTGGATGTGCATGAGGGACCACTTTCATGTAAGATAGGAGAGTGCAGAGATTAAGTGCATAGACTCCACTGCCAGACAGACTGAATTTAAATCCTAACTCTGCCATTTGCTATGTGACCTTGGGCAAGTTACATTTTACCTCTCTGTACCTTAGTTTCCTAATCTGTAAAATTATGAAAAAGAATAACCCCAACCTCATAGTGCCATTGTAAGGAATAAACTAATTCATACTGTAAAATGCTTAGAACAATCACTTGATAATATTTCACCTGAAATTAGAGGCTTTTCCCCCTTTCGATGGTCTACAATATAACTAGAGAGAGCATACAATTGGGCACAGTATACCTGTGGAAGAACGAGACCCAGAGAATAAGGTCCCCAGGGGCACCTGGGTGGCTCAGTGGGCTAAGCCTCTACCTTAGGCTCATGTCATGATCTCAGGGTCCTGGGATCGAGCCCCGCATCAGGCTCTTTGCTCGGTGGGGAGCCTGCTTCCCCCTTTCTCTTTGCCTGCTTCTCTGCCTACTTGTGATCTCTATCAAATAAATAAATAAAATGTTAAAAAAAAAAGAATAAGGTCCCCATTTAACTTTCTCAGATTCCTTAGACTAACATGGATTCATCGAAGCACACACTAAATTCAGAGCAGCACTACAGAACAAGACCTAGCTACCCAGACATTCCTGGGAATCATGCAACAGGCCTGAGACCACAACTGTAGTACCTATTACTCTGCAGCCACCTGAAAACTTCGGTCCCAGAGCTTCTTTTAACAGAAATCATATGGCATTTTCAGTGGCATCCTTTCACTCACAAATATTGAATGACATTAGGCTACGAAGCACTAGAATACTGTCATGAATAAGGAAGTCATGATCTGTGCCTATATGGAACTCAAGGACTCAGGGTGGGATGGGACAATTAACTATACAAGAAATAATTTTGTTGCAATTTTGACAAAAATTCTGCAAAGACAATCTACTTTATCTAGTTTATGCTAAGAAAGCATAAAATTAGAAAGACTTACTCTATTTGGGGGAATCAGAGAAAGCTCCTCTGAGAAAGTAGTAGTTAAGCCAAGAGCTGGGGACACCTGAGTGGCTCAGTCGGTTGGGTGGCTGCCTTCGGCTCAGGTCATGATCCCGGCGTCCTGGGATTGAGTCCCACATCGGGCTCTTTGCAGGGAGCCTGCTTCTCCCTCTGCCTCTGCCTGCCACTCTGTCTGCCTGTGCTCTCTCTCTCTCTGACAAATAAATAAATAAAATCTTTAAAAAAAAATAAACAAATATACCAAGAGCTGAAGGATCAGTAGGAATTCACGAAGAAAGTGGGAAAGGGCAGAAGGAGAGAAGAAATTTCCAAGTAATTCAAGTACAAGCAAAGAAACTCAGAAAACTTCTGGAATTCCATGATATACCCACTCTTAGCAACTATTCTGAAACATTCTAGCCTTCCACACAGAGGTCAGCATAATAGACCCAACTCCCCAAAGTACTTCTTGCCCTATCCATTCCACCATAGTAGAACGTAAGTTCACTTACACCCTCCTAACAAATGGTGTTCACCATCTCTTTCAGAAACTGATCCAGTAGAAATTTTAACTTGAAATACACATTTATACCAGTCAAGCTAATTATGCATTTGCCAAGAAAAAAATTCATTATTAAAAAATAATTTTTAGGGGGCAACCTGAGTGGGTCAGTAAGTTGAGCATCTGCTTTTGACTCAGGTCATGATCCCGGGGTCCTGGGATGGAGCCTCACATTGGGTTCCCTGCTCAGTGGGAATCTGCTTCTCCCGCTGCCCCTCCCTCTGGCTCGTGCTCTCGCTCTCTCAAAATAAATAAAATCATAAATAAATAAATAAACATTATTTTTAGGAGTGCCTGGCTGGCTCAATCGGTTGAGCCACCAACACTTGACTTTAGCTCCGGTCATGATCTCAGGTTGTGGGATGGAGCTCCATGTCAGGCTCCACACCCAGCCTGCTTGGGATTCTTTCTCTCCCTCTCCATCTGCCCCTGCCCCCACCTTAAAAAAACAATTCTTAACAAAATTCCTACTGTCAAGAAAAACAAACACCTTAAACTTAGTCAATATTTTTTTAATTTAAAATCAATTTCATGAACAGATAGTGTAGTATATCAGTTTCAGAGGTAGAATTAGTGATGTATCAGCTGCATATAACACCCAGTGCTCATTGCTTCAAGTGCCCTCCTCAATGCCCATCCCCCAGTTACTCCATCCTCCCACCCACCTCCTCTCCACCCACTTTCAGTTTGTTTCCTATAATCAAGAGTCTCTTATGTTTGCCTCCCTCATTGATTTCAATCTTAGTCAATAATTTGATCCTGATATTATGTAAAAAATGCTTTCAAAAATATTAATGCATCTAGGGGAGGCACCTGGGTGGCTCAGTCGGTTAAGCGTCTGCCTTCGGCTCAGGTCATGATCCTGGGGTCCTGAGACTGAGCCCCAAATAAGGCTCCTTAACCAGCGGGGAGTCTGCTTCTCCCTCCCCCTCTGCCCCTCCTCACCCCACTCATGCTCTCTCTCAAATACATAAAATAAAATCTTTAAAAAATATATTACTGCATCTAAAATAACCATAAATACCTCAGAATTCTTAATGACTCCCCAATTATTCATACTTTTAATTTCTACAGTTTATACTGAGCATAAGTTTGTACTACATACTATTAGAAAAGGATTAAAATTAATTAATGGCATTCCATTCATACAAATTATTCCATTTGTAATTATCAAATTACATTTTAAAGTGGTTTTCCCATCAGTGAGCATGATTCGACATGATGGTTCATGCTTTCTCCAGCCCACTCAAAGAAGTATTATAAATGGAAAAACTGAAAATTCTACCTCAAAGTGCACGGTGATGTTAACATTTTTAGCTACCTTTAAATCTACATACTCTTATTCTCCTGATAGAATTTTCTAAGACTTGAGTAGCAGTGTCTTATAATGAAGACTGTCCTAGATGCTGGAAATACAGCCCCATCTCAGTATATGAACTAAAGGCAGGCTGATCCCAGATTTCAGAAAACAATGTGAAAATATACATGCCACTCCACTCTCCGCTGGAACTGCTCTCTAATCAAGATCTCTAATCAAGATCACCAATAACCTCCACATCACAATAACCTCCACATCAAGAATTTCAAAGAATTTCAAATTCCTTGATTTTTCTTCTCTTGGCTTCTCAGCAGCTCAAACAGCTGTTCTCTGCCTTACCTAAAATCCTCTCTTTCCTTGGGTTCTAATACACTCTGCCATTTCTCAGTTTCCTTTGCTGGGGCTCATCATCCTCTTTTTGAACTTTAAAACTACAGTTTATGAGAGGCACCTGGGTGGCTCAGCTGGCTAAGTGTCCAACTCTTGGTTTTGGTTCAGGTCGTGACCTTGAGGTCCTGGGATCAAGTACTGTGTTGGGCCTCCCATTCAGTGCAGAGTCTGCTTATCCCTCTCCCTCTGCTCCTCCCCCAACTCGCTCACTCTCTCTCTCTCATACATACATACATACATAAACAAAATCTTAAAAAACAAAACTAGAATTTACAGTGGTCCTGGCAGTCTTCTCAAATTATTGTCTCAAAAAAAAAAAAAAAAAAAAAACCAAGAAAAAAAATCAAATTACTGCCTCACTACACGATGCTTTGTTTTCATCTACCCCTATGAGTCTTAACAGATACATATCCTGAAAATTTATATCTAAATTAATATTTCAATAAATGGCATTACTACCTCCTCAGCTGCTAAAGTCCCAATCATCTTTGGCTCCAAAGTGTCCTTCACATTTTTATGCAGAGGAATCTGCAGGACAGGTTCAATTCTAAGAATTCTTCTCTAGTCACTGGTTTCCAAAATAACTAGGTTTTACAAAACTTCTTGTTTATATTATCACTATACTTCTAAAGCTTGTAGAAAAAAAAATGAAACATTCAGATAGAGATGTACTTTCTCTATGCATAGTGGATAAGCCTTAAATTAGCATTTTAAATGTTTTAATAAGTTTATAAACATGGATAACGATTATTTATTCTTCTATATGGATACATTTCTAAAATATATAAAGTAATTCTTTTATCCTTACTGGTTCTCAGTTAAAGGGAAGACAGGTCTTTCTTATTATTGTGAAACATTTGCTCATGGGAATGAGATTCTGAAGCTACTATGTGTATATCATATTAATAGTCCTCCACTTAGACTCTCATTTTTAGGAATAAGCATGGCTGAGTACTAAAAGTAGTATCATTGTTCCAGATGAGATGATGAGTCAGTGACATGGGGTAGGAATGTGAATAACCTAGTTTTGCTCATAAAGAAATATTTTAGAAGTTCTGAACAGACATCGAAGTGGCTTAAATTTCAGAGCACTGGTAATAGGACTAAACCATCCAATCTGGAGCCAGAGCATTTGTTTTAGAAAACATACAAGAGGGAGGGAATGAGACCATTTCCCTGAAAAATGCAAAGGAATTTAAAAATTGATATGGTTTTAGTTGATCATAGGCCCTTTGCAAAGGCACAAAAATGTCCTTTCCCATATGTTTCCAGAGTTTATATTCTGGTTTATTGATCTATTTATCTGTTTTATAATTAATACAGCATCATTTAAAATCCCTATAGCTGAATATAGTTTTACACTTAGGAAGGCAAATCCCTTCTCATTATCCCTACTTTTCAAAATTGTTTTCTAATTCCTAACTATTATGAGTAAAGCTTCTGGTGTTTAATTATGATTATCAGTTATTTGTTCCTAATAAATCTCCTTAACTATGTTAAAAATATTGTCCAGTTTCTTAATTGTAAAGGATGTTGAATTTTATCAAGTATTTAGTCAAATATACATTTGATCTTCTTTTTTCTTTTTCACTTTAGAAGTTACACTTGCAGGGGCACCTGGGTGGCTCAGGTCATGAGCCCAAAGTCCTGGGATCTAGCCCCACAGGGCTGTGTGAGGCAGGCTCCCTGCTCAGCGGGGAGTCTGCTTCTCCTTCTTCCTCTGCCCCTCCCCCACTCCTTCTCTCTCCCAAATAAATAAATAAACAAAATCTTAAAAAAAAAAAAAGTTACGGGACGCCTGGGTGGCTCAGTTGGTTAAGCAGCTGCCTTCGGCTCAGGTCATGATCCCAGCGTCCTGGGATCGAGTCCCACATCGGGCTCCTTGCTCGGCAGGGAACCTGCTTCTCCCTCTGCCTCTGCCTGCCACTCTGTCTGCCTGTGCTCGCTCGCTCGCTCTCTCTCCCTCTCTCTGTGACAACTAAATAAATAAAATCTTAAAAAAAAAAAAAGTTACACCTGCAGATTTCTCAGCGTTGACTCACCTTGCATTCCTACTGCTACTTCTCAATTTTTGTCACTGGCTCTTCTGATCTTCAAAATTGACACTTTTCTCATGGTACCGTCTCACTGGATGATATTTTCACCCATGTCTGTGCATCTAGTTAGCAGACAAATACTCCCTAATGTTTCCCTAATTAATATCTCTGTAAGTGGCATTACCATTCTCCCAACTGAAGCCCAAATTCCAGAATTAGATCTCTAAATTTTTTTTAGGATTTGGGGATCTTTATACAAATACACTGCTCAGGGGCTAAGCAGTTATTTGCCAGGCATCTTTTTACCCCGTAATCCTGTATAAGCACTAACTGCAGACTACTGGAGGGCAGAAACCTTGGCTAGTATTGTTATTTCAACAATGAACAAAACCTGACAAGGACAAGGTTTTCATAAATATTAAACAAAAATCAAATGACTATATACTAAATGAACAACTCGACTGAGTTCTCATGAATTCTCTGATTTGAAATATGCTACTCATCTGCTCTGCCACCTGTCAGCTCAACTCTAGCATTGTGTCTCCCCCCTGCCCCCCTACTTCCTGACCAACCAGTAACAACAGATACAACTCCTGTCCACTCACATACAGGGCTGCATGAAGCACGGCAGCAATTCAGAGAAGGGGAATGGGTCAACAATCCAAGTGGAATATTCACTGGCTAAAATTCCTTTAATAAGGGATACATCATCTTTAATTAAAATTATACATTATTGAAACCTGATCCACAGGGGTGCCTGGCTGCTCTCAGTCCGTACAGCATGCAATTCTTGAGTTCAGGTTGTGAGTTTGAGCCCCACTTTGGCTATAGAGGTTATTTAAAAATAAAATCAGAGAGGAAGGGGAAAAGGCAGGGGAAGGGGAAGGGAAGGCAAATGACCCAGAAAGCCTGCTACAATCTTTTGCCTTGCTCACAAAAGAAGTTTAAGCTACAAGACTGTATAATAACAAGCAAATCACAACAAAATCAGAGAGAAAAGGTCTATGAACTAGGTAAGAGAATGTAAGTGTGTATACATTAGGTAGTAAACGTTCCAGACCTGTGGCCTGCTCCACTCCAAGGAGCTTAGCCAGAAGCTACTCGGCTTTGAAGATGGCAGACATTGCCCTCAGTGCAGAGGGTGCTTAGGAAAGGCTGACACAGCTGGGTCTCCCTGTGAAGTACAAAGGCAGAAACCAACAGCAACCTGGGTCTTCTCAAGGGAGATCTGAAATGTCACAGAATATTCCAAACTACACTTGGCTCTCCAAGGGTCCCTATGAAGGAAGAGGATGAACACCATGATCACCTACTCACCGGGGTACAACATCTCAGACTCGTTTGTTCCTTAACTCTCTTACTTGCTCAGCCTCTACTCATGGGATCTCAGGACTGTCCACAGTGACCAAAACTATAAATGAGTTCACTCACTCTTAATGAGATATTCCTTCAAAATGCTGCCTGGAGATGAGCTCTAAGGTAGATGCTCTGTACCAGGAAGATGGTACCAGCAACTACAACTACTACCTCCAAACCAAGCCTTGCTGCACCAATATTTAGGAGAATATTTTGTTCTTTTTTTTTTTTTTTAAAGATTTTATTTATTTATTTGACAGACAGAGATCACAAGTAGGCAGAGAGGCAGGCAGAGAGAGAGGGGGAAGCAGGCTCCCAGCTGAGCAGAGAGCCCGATGCGGGGCTCAATCCCAGGATCCTGGGATCATGACCTGAGCCGAAGGCAGAGGCTTTAACCCACTGAGCCACCCAGGTGCCCCATATTTTGTTCTTTTATGGAGAAACTCATCCACTAATTTTGGGGGCATAGAGAGTACAGAGATGACATTTCTTTGGCATATATTAGATGCTCAGCACTAATTAGCTTCCTGGATAATCTGATCTCTTCTTCCCTTCTTGCAGATTTTTTTTTTTTCTGGTTCTTCTTAAGTTCTCTTTTTTTTTTTTGAGGGTCCCCACAGATTTTAATATAGTTGGTATTTCATTTGGCTTTAAGAGATGAGTAAAGGGATGCCTGGGTGGCTCAGCTGATGTAGTGTCTGACTCCTGTTCAGCTCATGATCTCAGGGTCGGGGGATCGGGCCCTGTGTAGGGCTCTGCACTGGACTTGGAGCCTGCTTGGGATTCTCTCATCCCCTCTTCCTCTGTTCCACCCCACCCTCTCAAAAAAAAAAAAAAAAAAAAGAGAGAGAGAGAGAGAAGAGTAGAACCTTTGGCTCAGCTGAGAGTCAACTAGTAACAAGAAAGCCATTGCAACAGCGGCTCCTAAATCAGGATGTGCACTGAAATCACTCAGGTTACCTGTTAGAAAATGTAGGGCCTGTTTCTCAGCTCAACTGAAGATATTCTAATTCATTGACAAAGAGGATGGCCTCGGGCATCTGCCTTTATCTAGTATTTGGTGACTGTCTTCCAGCCAATATGAGAAACTCCATTTGAGAACCATGGTTCTATAAGATTTTTAGTAATTACTATAATTAATGTCTTTCCTTTAAGACATTTTGTTTAGTTTCACTCCACTTATTCACTAATATACAATGAACATCTTTCTATATTAACCTTTTAATATACATCTATGCCTAGACAGAGTCAAAAGGAGAGACTTTAGGGGTGCCTGGGTGGCTCGGTTGTTAAGCATCTGCTTTTGGCTCAGGTCATGATCCTGGGGTCCTGGGATCGAGCCCCACATGGGGCTCCCATTCAGCAGGAGGCCTGCTTCTCCCTCTCCCACTCCCCCTGCTTGTGTTCCCTCTCTCTTGCTATGTCTCTCTGTCAGATAAATAAATAAAATCTTAAAAAAAAAAAAAAAAGGCAGAGTTCTCATGAAAAGTTCTTGTGGTAAGGTCTACCACAGACAGCTCCCAACTGTAGTACATCATAGTGTCTATTTCCTTACTTCTCTGACTCAGTATGATAGCATTTTTTTTTTTAAGATTTTATTTATTTGACACAGAGAGAGACAGCGAGAGAGGGAATACAAGCTGGGGGAGTGGGAGAATGAGAAGCAGGCTTCCTGCTGGGCAGGGAGACCAATGCGAGGCCTAATCCTAGGACCCTGGTATCATGACCTGAGCAGAAGGCAGACGTTTAATGACTGAGCCAGTCAGGCGCCCTTATAGGATTTTTTTAAAACTTTGATAATTGTAGAGGTAAAATGACATCTCATGGCGGAGTTACTTTAAACCATAAAATGCTTTTTTTTTTATTCAATAAATAGTCATTGAACACTTATCAGGCCTTGTGAACAATGTGGGCAAAACCAAATATGATTCTTTCTCTCTCTCACTTATGTAGAAAGTATCATTAATTCAATAATCAAACAAATAAACCTAGTAAATGGTACTTTTTATTATCACTGTTTTAAGTGGTGCCACTAGATCTTACAAAGCAGAGACTGGATCTATTCAGAAATGTCAGAGGAAACGTCCCTGAGAAATGAAGTTAATCATAAAGATAATAATAACACCCACTAATAGCACTTACTAGTGTCAGGCTTTACTCTAAGCACATCAAGTATATCAATGCATTGATCTTTATGAGGAAATACTATTATTATCTCCACTTTAGAGATGAGAAAACTGAGACAGTTTAGGAAACTTGTCCAATGTTACATTCCTAGTAAGTCAAGGAGTCAGGATTCAAATCAAGGTAGTCCACTTGAGTCAATGCTAGTAAGCACGACGTTAACACACTTCTTAAGTGATATTCCTAAATCCTGTACCCACACAAGGCTCAGCGTGCTCCCCTCCCCTTGCCTCATCAGAAAGGGATGATGTGCTGGTCCAAAGGGAAGGCATGCAAACTCTATGCTTATGTGAAGTTCCTGAGAGTTACCGAAGAGTTTAAAGATGTAGAGCTCCTCCCTCTCGCTTTCAGAGCTACAACCATTGCTCCACAACCCCCACCCCAGTACCTGACCAAGGTGCTGGAGAAGTGAAGGGAAGGATATTCATTGTTTTTAAGTTGGTAATCCCAAACTCATCCATGTTTATGATTTCTTGGTAATCATCTCTGTATTGTAGCATATTTGAACATTAAACACCACTATTTCATAACGCTGTGGGGGAGAAATCCATTGATTACTGATTTTTAAGCCTCTCAGGCTAAGAATGATTGATTGCCTCTTGTAATGACCCTGACTGACAGACCTCTGGTTGCCACAGACTGCCACTCTATTTTTGTGTTTACCATGTACAGTAAGCCTGTAAACACTAAAGATGGATTACTCTGAATACAGTGTAAGTGGACTAGGCATTAGAAACAAAGGAACTGTAAAGGCTTAAAACCAAAGACCCTTAATCCTCTGTCAGTTTGCCAAACTTTTTGAAAGTCTGAAGTGTGACAACTTAACGAAGCACGTTCCAGGGATTTCTGTGAGAAATGTTCAGTAACTTCAGGCCCTGAATGAGTGAACGAACTAAATTAAATTCTCTAACAGATCATTGAACACTCACTCACTACTCCCACAAAAAAAGTACAGGAGTCCTCACCATCCAGATGCCCATTAACCATAACCGTATAATCATGAGATTGTGAACAGTAAAAGCTATCATGCACAAAAATATTCACCAATGAGCTGACCAGTCTCCACTCAAACTCCCCCCTCAAATCCTAGTGTCTATTTCTGGGAACCTGTTTCCATCACTCACCTTACCACATAACATGAGGATAAATGTAAACTGAAACTATAAAGTTTTCCAAAAAAGTAGGACCTGAACAAGTTGCTGAAAAATGCTAGAGAACCACTATAATCAAAGTAGATCCATATTAACAGATTAATGTCTGCCAGACTTACAGCAGTTAGGAAATGGAGAGAATTCTCAAAGATGACACAGCAAATACTTTAAAAAGAATAGATTAAATCTCCAAGAACTAAGAGAGTCCCTTAGGAAAGCTGAAAAAGCCAAAAAGTGTTTCTGCAAAAACATCACTCTTTCTGACCAGGCTGAATGAAATGAACTTGGTGAAGAATGCTGCATTATGTTCTCATATGATTTCATCAGAAAATCTACACTCACCAAACAAACCCTCAAGCCTCTTCTTGTTCATTCTAAGGATTAGCACAGTGCTTCAAATACATAAACATTGTTAAATATAAGATTTTTTTTAAACCCTATCAAAATTTTTCAATTTATGTTTTCAAGATGGAGCCTTTGCAGGATCAGTATTGAAAAAGAATAAAATTCTGGGACTCCTGGGTGGCTCAGTTGGTTAGGCGTCTGACTTCATCTCAGGTTGTGATCCCAGGGTCCCCTGGGATCCAGTCCCACATTGGCTCTTTGCCAGCCTGCTTCTCCCACTGCCTGCCAGTTCCCCTGCTTGTGTTCTCTGTCAACTAAATAAATAAAATCTTAAAAAAAAAACACAAAACACCTCATAGTAAAGCAGAAATATGTAATTTCCTTAACAAACAAAAAGCTCATAGTAAAAGATTAATTCAGCACGTTAGGGTTGCTTAAACCCTGAACATTCAAAGAAATGAAAATTCCCCCTTGACCAGCTCCTGACACAGAACCTCTAAGTTTATAGAATATCTTGCCTGTTAAGAGTGTTTTTGTTTGCCCAAGGCTTTGAGCCACACTGTATCGGTTTGGTATCCTGGGGGTTGGAGATCTCAGAGACTGCAATGCTTCTGTGACTGACTCTCAATAAAAACCCTAACTACCAAGGCTCAGTTGAGTTTCCCTGGTTGGCATTACTTTACATGTTCTGTCACATACATGGCTCAAAGAATTAAGTATGTCTTCATGTGACTTCACCGGGACAATCTTATGCCTGGTTTCTCCTGGATTTCACCCACCTGCCTTTTCCCCTTGCTAGTGTGAATCTATATTCTTTCACTCTAACAAACTGTAACTGTGTAACAGCGTTCTGAGTTCTGTCAGTCCTTCTAGCAAATCATTATGCCTAGGACGGTCTTGGGAACTCCCAACAAAGAGCACCTATCAAGTGCCCTCACTAGCTACTATAAAATTTTTGTCCCTACTTGAAGTGGGTTCACTTTAAATGCCCTTTAATTTAATAACAAGGAACTCCCTTATGTAGCCTCATCAAAGAATCTTAGTAGATGGATAAACCAAGAGTTCAGACTTGCTGGAATGGTTTTACTCAAAGTGCCCTGCCATGGGTGTCTACTGATAAACTCAGATTTGTTATTAGTTACAAAGCACCAGAGAGTTTTAACTGTTCACCTGTTTTACATTTTTTTTTAAAGATTTTATTTAGTTATTTGACAGAGATCACAAGTAGGCAGAGAGGCAGGCAGAGAGAAAGGAGGAAGCAGACTCCCTGCTGAGCAGAGAGCCCGATGCAGGGCTCAATCCCAGGACCCTGAGATCATGACCTGAGCCGAAGGCAGAGGGCAGAGGTTTTAACCCACTGAGCCACCCAGGTGCCCCTCACCTGTTTTACATTTGCATTAATGTGTATTTATGGTTTTGCCTACAGTTAACAACACTCCATCGAAGGCTAATAATGGGAATAATAAAGAGAAGATGTCCCAATTTCTCAGCATGGCTTTTGAGGCCTCTTGATCTGGATCCTTTAGTGGCACTGATGCTTATTTCTCAAACCTAATTCCTTCCCATTCAAAAGCTGAGCTCCAGTCATATTAACAAACTCATTCTAGTTCCCCACACTATGGTACCTCAGCTCCAAATGGTGAAGATAAGTAAAAAATATTGTCTTTTTTTCTGGACTGATGAAACACCTTTCTATTCAGTCCTTACAACTTGATTTAGTGGTTTCTCATCCTTCGGCATTTGGAGCTGGATAAATTTTTGTTTGGGGGACTGTTCGGTGCATAGGACATTTTGCACTATCCACCTCCATTTGAGAACCTCTGATTTAGCCATTTCCTCAACAATGTCCCCAAAACCCACCTAGGTGCCACTCCATTTGCTCCCCTAGGATCGTATGTTACCCTACATAAATGACCACCTCCACTAGAGTGTTAACTCCTTCAGGATAAGGCTTATAACTTTAATAATCATTATACTCTCAGCTCCTAGCCCAGTGCCTGACACATAATGAGGTCTCATAAAGACTTGTGGACTAAATGGACAGGATCAGGATATAAAGTGTAATATGGGAGTTACAGAGAGAAAACAATGTTGAAGAAAGACAAGAAGGTGGCAAGCTCGGGGTGTAAAGAAAAATAGCAAATATTTTCATTTGCTTCATAATAGAGTGGGTTAAAGAAAGTAGGGGCGCCTAGGTGGCTCAGTGAGTTAAGCCTCTGCCTTAGACCTGGGTCATGATCTCAGGGTCCTGGGATCAAGCCCCGCATCAGGCTCTCTGCTTAGCAGGGAGCCTGGTTCCTCCTCTCTATCTGCCCTCCTCTCTGCCTGCTTGGGATCTCTCTCTGTCAAATAAATAAATAAAATCTTTAAAAAAAAAAAAGAAAGAAAGTAACAGAAGGGCACCTGAGTGGCTCAGTCAGTTAAGCATCTGCCTTTGGCTCAGGTCATGATCCCAGGGTCCTGGAATTGAGCCCCACGTGGGGCTCCGTGCTCAGCAGGGAACCTGCTTCTTCCTCTCCCTCTGTCTGCCACTCCCCCTGCTTGTGCTTGCTCTATGTCGAATAAATAAATAAAATCTTAAAAAGAAAGAAAGTAACAGGATATGAGATAAGAAAAGGAGGTTGGAATAGCACAGAGGGCTATGAAAGCCAAGCTAAAGACCCTGAACTTTACTGGGAATAAGAAATCAAGGGATTGAAGCATATGGTATTTGTTACAGTCCCTTCTACATATGCCATTCATGAGCTTACATGTTATCAAGCATGAGCAAAAAAGAGACAGCACATCCTCTGGTGTGTCTTTGGTCAACCGCTGTTCCGTACAGCAGTACTCTGCATGTTGAAAGCCAACGTGTGGAAATGTGTAAGTTGTAGAATTTGGCATGCACTTAAGGAAATTAATCATTTCCACAGCCCTTACTCTCTAGGATGGTGGAGTAGATTACAAATGTCCAACTTTTAGTGTGCTGAAAAGGGATTCAACAGCTGTGAGCTGCAAGTCCCCTGACCAAGCTTGATTCATTTACTTATTTATTCAACACCAATAACTGAACCTCTATTCTCTTCCAAGTACTGTGCTTGTGCCAGAGATGCAATATTAAATAAAAAAGATGTAGTCTCTATTCCCACTGAGTTTAAAGTCTGGCTAGAAATGCTTACAATTAAGCAATTATATAACACTGTGGTGTGAGCTATAGTGAGGAAATAATTAGAACTTAAGGTTCTTCCATCTGTAAAATAAAGGGGTTAAATAGTGATCTCTCAGGACCCTCTCAGATCTGACATTTACTTCAAGTCTAACAGTATAGAAAATTTTTTAAAACTTTTCAAGTTGCTAGACATTTTCCTCCGTTTTATAGTAAAGAAGGTCACAGATAAGAAAAGGGGTCAGAAATGAATCTAATATACTATGGAACTGAGGGAAGGAGGATTTTAGTGCACAAAGATTGGGTACATAGACAAAAAGAGGACAGCAGAGACAGAGATAAGGGTTCACACCTTCCTGAACTAGTTAATGGGCAAAACAGCAACGCAAACATCACAGGGAAAATGTAAATATTGTAGGAAAATCCATGTTCCAATGACTTAGTATTTCAGGTGAACTCTCTTGCAAATATTATTATAATCATCCATAAGAAGGTATTTCTATAATCAACATTTCATATCTTTATTCATTTAAAAATATAAAGATTAGGACGCCTGGGTGGCTCAGTTGGTTTGGACGACTGCCTTCGGCTCAGGTCATGATCCCGGAGACCGGGGATCGAGTCCCGCATCAGGCTCCCAGCTCCACGGGGAGTCTGCTTCTCCCTCTGACCTTCTCCTCGCTCATGCTCTCTCACTGCCTCTCTCTCAAATAAATAAATAAAATCTTTAAAAATATATATGTATATATATATATAAAGATTAAGATCTTCTATGTACAATAAATTGTGCCAGATGCTATAGCACAGCAAATATATATCAGACATGGGTACTGACCTTAAGAAGCTCATGACTTAGTGGTTAATGAAGGAGTTAAGCATTTTACAGAATTCTTTGTACAAACACCAGACAATATCACATGCAAAACACTGTATATATTCACAAGATCTGGCTCACTCAGCATCTATTTATTTACATTTAATGGTTAACTGTTTACTCAGATATGTATGTGAAATAGATGGTTATTTCTGTATATCCATGGAATATTAAGAGATTTTAATAATACTGTTTTTCCAGGGGCTCCTGGGTGGCTCAGTCAGTTAAGCATCTGCCTTTGGCTCATGATCTCAGGGTCCTGGGATCAAGCTTCACAATGGGCTCCCAGCTCAGCAAGGGGAGCCTGCTTCTCCCACTCCCTCTCCCCCTGCTCATGCTCTCTCTCACTGTCTCTCTCAAATAAATAAATAAAACATACACAAAAATTAATAATACTGTTTTTCCAAAAGCTGTGCCTATAACGTGGCCTTTTTTTTTTTTTTTTTTAAACATAAATGGGTTGAGAAGTTTGGGTTGTTGCTGGCAGGAAGCCTCTGGATGAGCACTGTTCAAGCTATCCAGAGTTTCAATCTACTCAGGGTGAACACAGGCCATGAAGAATGCTTGATTTATGAGATCCAGAATAGCAAACTGTCTGAAGCCTCAGCATTCCTTTCTGAGCTACCAAAGCACAAAGATGAGGTAAGAAACTCATAAAGCCAGCCATGTTAATTCCCAGAGTCCCTCCGTTAAGCTCTCTCATCTTGCAGATGGTAACTAAACTCTTCAGCCCCCAAATACTACAAATTCAACAAAAGAAAATAGTAAACTCTAGAATATCATTAGCTCCAGGTTTGAAAATACATTAAATTATCCTATAGCAGAAGAAAGAGATGTGCCTCTTCCAGGTACAACCTTAATGTGTTTGCAATCTAATGATATTAGTGGCACCCACTCATTAATGTCACTGTAAATGTTAAAGGAGAAGGTAAAGTACCTAATGTAGTATCTGGCACTTCACCACAGAAAAAGAAAAAAAGAAAAAAAGATCTAGATCCCTAAGTGGCCTACAAACTCATTCTGAAATGACCCATTCCAACTTTTCCAGTCCATATCTAAAGTCCATTAATAAATATCAGGATGGCAGTCCTTTTAATTATATTCATAATTATTTTGTATTTTGTTGCTAAAACTTTCATTTTTAACCACTATATTTGTCTCAAAGCAGGGTACATATGCTGTTTAATACCTACTAGGTATTTAATATACTATAATTATAATCCTTTCATCAAAAAAGATGTTAAAAAATGAGTACATGTGTCCCAAAAAGCACAAGAATATAACTCGTAGTCTTATTCCTAATAGTCCAAAACTAGAAAGAGCCCCAAATCTGAATGAGTTAAAAATTTGTTGTATATTCAGGGCACCTGGGTGGCTCAGGCATTGAGCGTCTGCCTTCAGCTCAGGTCATGATCCCAGGGCCTGGGATCGAGCCCCGCATTGGGCTCCCTGCTCAGCAGGAAGCCTGCTTCTCCCTCTCCTACTCCCCCTGCTTGTATTCCCTCGATTGCTTCTCTCTCTGTGTCAAATAAATAAATAAAATCTTTTTTTAATTGTTGTATATTCATACAATGGACATCAATAATATACTACTGATATACACAACTACAATGAATAAACTTCAGAGATATTATGCTCAGTGAAAGAAGCAAGGAACATCAGAATACTTACTGTATATTCCATGTATATGAATTTTAAGCACAGGCAAAACAATCTATAGGGACAAAAGTCAGCATAATGGTTGTCTCTACAAGGTAGAGACAATGACCAGAAAAAGGGCACAAGGAAACCTTCTAGGGTGAAGGAAGTACACCACATTTAATGTTGATGGTGTATACATGGTTACATGAATATGTAAGAATTTATCAATCTATATACTTTTAAGAATTGTGCATTTTACTGCATGTAAATTATACCTCAATTTAAAAAAAGACTTGAGGGGTGCCTGGGTGGCTCAGTGGGTTAAAGCCTCTGCCTTCAGCTCAGGTCATGATCCCAGGGTCCTGGGATCCAGCCCCGAATCCCCAGGGTCCTGGGATCCAGCCCCGAATCCAGGCTCTCTGCTCAGCAGGGAGCCTGCTTCCCTTCCGCTCTCTCTGCCTGCCTCTCTGCCTACTTGTGATCTCTGTCAAATAAATAAATAAAATCTTAAAAAAAATGTTAAAACCCACTCATTACTTTATTACTAAACTGTACAGTTTCATGAACATGAACCCAAGGGAAATGAACAGGAAGTTAAAACAACAATGTCTGGCTACACTCACTGCCTGGCATATTAAACTCATTTACCTGAGTACTTTGCTCTTTGGGTGTTATGTAGGGCTTGAAGCCCTCCCTTCTAAGAGGTACCATCATTTCTGTAGTGTCGTCTATCGATCTCTTAGAACTCTGACAGCCCAGCTGTTTTCAATACCCTCTTTCTTATCTTGGTTTTCCCAAAATAGATGCCACAATAAATAATGGTGCTTGTTGAAACAGAGGGCTCTAAATTAATTTGCCAAAACCATTCACTAGGAGCCAATTTATAAATAGATCATTCCACTGACTATACCAAATTTATACTCTTTCACTTTTTCAATATTTCAGTGAAATTTTAGTATTTGCTTCATAGCATTTTAAGAACTATTTAATTTGCAAAAAGCAAAGAGTTGTAGAATGGTTTAGTCTTCTTATGAATATATTCTTCATGAATATATTCAACAGATGTGAATATATTCTTTATGATTATATTCATGAATATATTCTCTTTATGAATATATTCATGAGTATATTCTTCTTTGCCCTATTGGGAAAATGTTTTAACGTAGTTTAAAATTAATGAATATCAATATATTCATGAAGGGTTCATAAGTATATTCACATTCATAAGCTATGTTCTTGACCATATTGGGACATTTTTGAACTTGGTTTAAAATTTAATGAATATCAATATATTCACTAAGACTATATTCATATTTTCATCAGCATATATTCATATTCATGGCCTGTACTCTTAAGCCATACTGGAAAATTTTAAGCTCAGTTTAAAATTTAATGAATATCAACAGATTCATTAAGGAGATATTCCTATGAATACAATCATATTCATTGCATATATTCAAGAAGAATATATTCACAAGGCAACAGACCCATCCAATAATTTTCACCTTTGACAAAATGAACATTCCTTAAAACAGTGCTAAGAATATATTTGTTTTTATTGGTGAACTGATATACTGCCTTCTAGAAGGATTTTTATCTCCAACCAAGTACATATCAGCCCCAGGATTTATCCAATGAAACTCATCTGGACATGTGCCAGTAGTGGTATCCCAATATTTCTCAGCTCTCACAGTCTCTGTAACATGTATGGCTTTCTTGTTTTACTCAAACATTGATTTGGAGTATATACAGGACTAATAATGTTAAAACTTCTAGCACACTCATCAGCTGATTTTCACAATCTACCTTCAGGTATCATTCCCATTCTATTTTTTAGAATTGTTTTTCATCTATTTTTTTTCTTTTGATTCTCTGTTTTGACTACTCTGTTTCACTTAACTGTTTTAATGTTAAAAGAAAACATCCTTAACTCAATAAATAGTATTTATCAAAAACATAAAACTTTAACACTAGAGTAAGAGATTGACATTAAAAATTAAAAGTAAGGAGGATGCCTACTCATCAGTATCATTCAAAACTGTTCTAACTGGGGTGCCTGGGTGGCTCAGCAGTTTAAAGCCTCTGCCTTAGGCTCAGGTCATGATCTCAGGGTCCTGGGATCGAGTCCCGCATCGGGCTCTCTGCTCAGCAGCGAGCCTGCTTCCTCTTCTCTCCCTCTCTGCCTGCCTCTCTGCCTACTTGTGATCTCTGTTTGTCAAATAAATAAAATCTTAAAAAAAAAAACAACTGTGCTAGCCTATATAATAAGGCAAATGATAGACAAAAATATTGGAGGAGAATCAAAAAGACAGCATTATTTCCACATGCTCATCTACCTAGAAAAAGAATAATAAATCTTTTAATGGAATTAATAACCAGAATATGAAATTCTAAATAGCTTGGAAATTTAACTTAAAAATCAAAAGGACTAGAAAAATAATTTTATAATTTTGGGATGCTTAAGGCATTTTCCTCTTTAAGCATGATTTTAACATTTTAATATGTAAATATTACAACGTGATCATAGAAAACATTCTAGTTAGAGTTTTTCCAAATTTTTACTATTGTCAAACATAGACCAAATTTGACAGACTGTGTATATGAATACATGCATGTATGACTATAGGAACACGGAATAATTATGGAAGGACACATACTATCATGTCAATATGGGTTACCTAGATAGGTGACATGAATGTGGGGAAAGGATGACTAGAGGGGAAGGAAGTAGCAGCAATGCAATGTAAGTTCTGCTTAGACAAAGTGCACTTAGAAAGAAATCCATGATGTGTTCCATCTGCAACTTACTTTCAAATGATTAAGTAAGAGTCTACGTATATACATATATGATATCATATCCACACATATGTAACACAAATAAAAACAGGTAAAGCAGGGTGCCTGGCTGGCTCAGTTGGTAAAACATGAAACTCTTGATCTCGGGGTGGTAAGTTTGAGTCCCATGTTGGGTGAAGATTACTTAAAATCTTTAAAAAAATAAAATAAAATAAATTTTTAAGTGGATAGAGTAAAAATGAACAAATGTTAAATATAGTTTTTTAAAATTATACATAGTGATTTCTCAATATTGAGACAGGTTTCTGAACAGACAGCTAAGTTTTGTTACAATGATTTCCAAGGGTTACTTCGAGGGCCATTATAAAGGAAAGAGGAGCTACAGTTCTGTACAGTTGTTTTTCTGTCTTTCTTTCTTTTATTTTATTTTATTTATTTGACAGAGAGAGATAGTGAGAGAGAGTGCACAAGCAGGGGGAGCAGCCGGCAGAGGAAGAGGAGCCTGATGCGGGGCTCTATCCCAGGACTCTGGGATCATGACCTGAGCTGAAAGCAGGCACCCAACCGACTAAGCCACCCAGGCACCCCGTTCTGCATAGTTCTTGATTACCATTTTAGTGTACTGATAAATCTCATTATAAATAATTCATAGGCATGCTATAAAAAGGCACACTTGTTTATCAAGGTACACACAAGGCAAAGTTATACCATGCACAGCGGCACACGGGCAGACTAGAGTAATCCCACTAACACCATGAAGCCAGACTACTTAGAACACAAACCCAGTTTTTGACATTGCAATCCTAATTCCAGGGCTGAGCTATCAAATGCTATAGTAATATCACCACTGTTAGGTCAGAATCTTATTAAAATAGTCTACCCAAGTGCCTTCTTAACGCAGTAGGCAGCGCGTCAGTCTCATAAAACAGTCTACCCTGGGGGTGCCTACGTGGCTCAGTTGGTTAAGAGTCTGACTCTTGACTTCAGCTCAGGCCCTGATCTCAGGGTTGTGAGAAAGAGCCGCAGGATGGGCTCCAAGTTCAGCAGAGAATCTGCTTGAAACCTTCTCTCTTCCTCTCCCTCTGTCGCTTGCCCACCACCCCCACACCCCCTTCGCTCAGCTCATGCACGCTCTCTCAAATAAATAAATAAATCATAAAAACAAAAACAAAACATCCAACCTACCCCAAGGAGGCAACCAGGGAAATAACCACTCCAGTCCCTATTCTCTTGTATATCATGATATTTCCTAGCAACAGAAAGAACAGGAGGTTAGGCACTGGCTATTAGAGACCAGGGTCATTTTAGGAAGAAAAAAAAAGGAATTTTACTCTAGCTTAAGGACAAAAAAACACATTCTCTTTGAATTTATCTATAAACATTAAGTTAAAAAGAAAAGTATGGTTTACCTTACCAGAAATTTTTTAAAAGGCTTTACATAAAGAAAACATATAAAATTCATCTGCCTTTAATTGTGGTACCTTTGCAAATTTTTTGAGGACTGGAACATATTTTTTGTAAACTGTAATCTTCTATCTATGACCCATCCTATGGACACCCAGAGACATCAGCCTGCAAGACTGCAACTTACAAGCCTCAATTCACTTCCCTCCTCACCACCAGGAGCTAAAAAAAATTAAAAGCAGCCCGATAATGCTAGCTATTTTTAATCCAAAAAGGCTCCCCAAGGTATCTATTGCGGCCATCAGTCTCCAGTGAGAGGAATGTGAGGCTGGCCCTCAAAATGGGGTCTGTCTGGCAGCACTGGCAGCAGCAACAGTGGTAACACCCAGGCTTCACTGTGCAGCAGTCAGAGCCCTTAGTCTCCAACTCTGTCCAGGTGAGCAGACATCAATGAAGTCCTGGTTTCACTGGATCAACACGGAGTGTTAACCTTTATTCTATGGCCCATTTGTGCATATAACTGAAGTAAAAATCCATCTGAAAAAGATCTTTTTAAGTAAGATGTACTTAAAAACTTGTAAACTAGGGACGCCTGGGTGGCTCAGTTGGTTGGACAACTGCTTTCGGCTCAGGTCATGATCCCGGAGTTCTGGGATCGAGTCCCGCATCGGGCTCCCAGCTCCACGGGGAGCCTGCTTCTCCCTCTGACCTTCTCCTCGCTCGTGCTCTCTCTCACTGTCTCTCTCTCAAATAAATAAATAAAATCTTTAAAAAAACAAAACAAAAAAAAAAACTTGTAAACTGTAAAGTGTTATTATTATTATTATAATAAAAATAAGAACTCACTCACAAGTGGAGAAAACCAACCTGAGTTAAAGAATATCTTTTTAAGGGACGCCTGGGTGGCTCAGTTGGTTAAGCGACTGCCTTCAGCTCAGGTCATGATCCCAGCGTCCTGGGATCGAGTCCCACATCGGGATCCTTGCTCGGCGGGGAGCCTGCTTCTCCCTCTTCCTCTGCCTACCACTCTGTCTGCCTGTGCTTGCTCTCTCTCTCTAACAAATAAATAAATTAAAAAAAAAAAAAGAATATCTTTTTAAAGGCCTTTTAACTTTCAGTATCTAAAGTGGAACAAACAAATTAGCACCTGATAAAAATCTTTACAGAATATGCTTTTTCCTAAATTTAAAAATATGCCCTCATTGCCTCATTAAACAAGTAACATGGCCATTTTTTAAAAAATATTTTATTTATTTATTTGACAGAGAGAGAAAGATCACAAGTAGGCAGAGAGGCAGGCAGAGAGAGAGAGAGAAGCAGGCTCCCTGCTGAGCAGAGAACCTGATACGGGGCTCAATCCCAGAACCCTGGGATCACGACCTGAGCCAAAGGCAGAGACTTTAACCCACTGAACTACCCAAGTGCCCCTGCATGGCCATTTTTTAAAAGTGAAAAATAACAGAAAAGCTGTGTCACACCACCTAAGAAGACCTTCACTGCTAACATTTTGGTATTTTCCAAATGGTCTTTTGTTTGCATCTGTAATCAGTTTTCTTTTAAACAAAATTATAATCAAACTAAATATTATTATTTACATCCTGTTATCTTAAGCATTTCCCATGCTGCTATACAATCACTTGCTATATGTTATTTCACTACCTATAACTCAAGAATACGCTGAATACATAGTATATAATGGAATTACCAACAGTTTCATAACAGTCTCTGAAATATTTAGTTAGAAATAAACACATGAAGAATTTCAGGCTTCTACAAGCTAAACTTAATTTCTGGCAAGCATGACTGGTAATTATAACCAAAAGCCAAATATTATGAAGTCCTTTTTTTAGACTAAGCAAGCTTACCACTCAGCATATATAATCACTGAAACACTTCCCGTATAATATCTGCTCAGCCACTGGCAACTGTAAATGTCCCTGAAACCTAGAGAAATGTAAAAATTCTCTAATATGACTTGCAAAGTGAAAGTTATACCTGACAAACTGAAAGCATAAACTGGTCTCAATATTATTCTAGGAAGTATTTACATATTATTTACTCTAAGAAACACAATATATTCTGAGAAAATTCATACTCCTATATATTGTCACCTATTAAAAGTAGCTACATAAATCATCACAAAACCGAAAACAATATTGAAAATTTATCTACTTAATAATCTTGAGTTCATATAAGCATATACAATTATTTTCAAATTCTGTATAAAATCATTGTAGGGAAATTACTTTAATTTTCAAAAATACATACTTGAGTATCCCTACTGTACCAGAAAATAAGGAAGTCTTCACAAACAAACCAATGGGAGCATGCCAAAAAGACACAAAAGCCAACTCAGAGTTCCCAATGGCCAAACCAGAACAATTTGAACAATAAATAAAGTAGTATTGGGACGCCTGGGTGGCTCAGTTGGTTAAGCGGCTGCCTTCGGCTCAGGTCATGATCCCAGCATCCTGGGATCGAGTCCCACATCGGGCTCCTTGCTTGGCAGGGAGCCTGCTTCTCCCTCTGCCTCTGCCTGCCACTCTGTCTGCCTGTGCTCTCTCTCTCCCTCTCTCTCTGACAAATAAATAAATTTAAAAAAAAAAAGTAGTATTGAATTACAAACCGAAGTACAAAATAACCATGAACCCACATTGATATAAATAAATGACTAAATAAGTAACTGGGAGAAATAAATAAATCTACGTACAGGAGAATTTCTACTGTACAAAAGGTGGAGCATAATGCCCCATCACTTACATGGGCTCGACATAGTAACTTCCTTCCAAAAAGTAAAGTATGTGGTGGAGGGGAGTACTTTACAGTGTAAGAACCTGACAAACATTACTTCAGTCAAGTGACCAAGGCATCAATAGCAATAATTCATTTTGATAACATGTACCACTTATACAATATGATGAGAATGGTACTTTACTTCTGTGATCTTCTTCCCAAGAGTCCATTATCCCCATCTTATCATGACAAAAATTTCAGACAAACCCATACTGAGGGATATTCTCCATTCTATAGAATGCACTAATATTCTTAAAATTGTCATGGTCATCAAAAGAAGGAAAGTCTGAAAAATTGCCACATCAGAAGAGCCTAAAGGGCATAATGACAAAATGTTATGCGGTATCATAGATGGGATCCTAGACAGAAAAAGAACATTAGGTAAAAATGTAGGAAATCTGAAAAAAGCACAGACTTTAGTTGATGTATTTGGTTAATTAATTGTAACAAATGTACCATATTAATGTTAAGTTAATCATACAAGAAACTGGATGTGGGATTTCTGTAAATCTAAAAGTATTCTAGAATTTAAAATGGCTTTGAAATGGATATATAGGTATTGATAGATCATACATACATCTAAGTTCCAGAAGAGCAGAGACTTTGTTTTGTTTACTATTCCATACTCCATTGTTAGAACACCTCTAGGCAATCAGTAAACATTTTTGAAATAAGGAGCGCCTGGGTGGTTCAATCAGTTAAGCACCTCCCTTCAGCTTAGGTCATAATCTCACCGTCCTGGGATTGGGCCTGTGTTGCGTTGGGCTCCCTGCTCAGTGGGGAGCTTGCTTCTCCCTCTCCCTCTGCCCCTCTACCCTACTTGTGCTCTCTCTCACATGCATAAATAAAATCTTTATTTTTTTTTTTAAGATTTTATTTCTTTATTTGAGAGAAAGGCAGTGAGAGAGCATGAGCGAGGAGAAGGTCAGAGGGAGAAGCAGACTCCCCGTGGAGCTGGGAGCCTGATGCGGGACTCGATCCCGGGTGTCCGGGATCATGACCTAAGCCGAAGGCAGTCGTCCAACCAACTGAGCCACCCAGGCGTCCCATAAATAAAATCTTTAAAAAAATTTTTTTTGAAATGAATAAATGAACATATATGTTTTGTGACCCTGGTTTTATTTCTATAATTCCATTCACAAAAGGAGTATGCTGGGGATTCAAAAACAAATTAAAACATGAAATTCACAATTGCTTTGTATTATTATGAAAATGTATACCAGGGTCACCTAATCTTGCATGAGATGGTAAGTGGAAGGATTCATAGGCAAAGAAAGTCAGGCAAGCCCAAAACAACTGAGGTGTAGAGAGAAAGCATTTCTGTCTATGCAGCACTAAATGCAAGGCAAAGCATAGTGATGGATGGTGCCTGAAAGGCAAGAAGGCATCAGACCATCTAGAGGTCTAGGGAGTCACTGGGGGTGGGGTGGGAGTTTAAGGAGGGCAGTGGCATGGTAAGAGAGGTAACTTCAATATATCACATCTCTCTGGAGACACGGTGGAGCAGGGTTTAGGCAGAGTGGTATGGAGTTGTGAGAGCACAACAGGCAAAGATGGGGACCTGTGACAGTGTGGAGGGGACAAAACTGAGAACTATGTAGGACACGGTATAGGCAGATTTGGCAATTACTGAATACGGATAGCCATGCTTTTAACTCATTTCTCCACTTTGCCCTTTTCCCTCTTTAACCTGTTCCCCTACAACAAACAGAATTATCTTTTTAAAAAATAAAGCAGATCATCTTGAACATACAAACCACCTTAAAACCTTCCAGATGGCTTCCCATTACATATTCCAAAACCAAACTCTTCAGTGTGGTCTCCAAAGGGCACCATAATCAAGTTCCTGCTTTCTTCTCCAACTTCATTCTGTGCTACCTCCCTCCAGCTACAATCCTTTTCTTTCAATTCCTTAAAAATATCAAGCTCCTTCCTATTCCAGAGCCATTTATGCCTGAAATATTCTTCTTCCTATATGTTTCATGGATGTCAACATAAATGTTACCTCCCATGAGGCCCCCAA
This sequence comes from Mellivora capensis, assembly GCA_004024625.1. NCBI lineage: Eukaryota > Metazoa > Chordata > Mammalia > Carnivora > Mustelidae > Mellivora > Mellivora capensis. Next base: position 7,358 of record PISX010013834.1, on the reverse strand, counting down.
AAGGGAAGTCTCTGTCTTACCACTACTATTCTCCATCACAGCATCCTGTTTGTTCTTTCTTTGCACTTAAGATAATTTGCAAGTACAGCTGATTCTTTTATCTATGATAATTATGTTCTATAAAGTCACTGCCAACACTAAACACTGAAATTCCTAGAGGAAATATAGGGTTAGGGTCCTGTAAGCCACTGATCATACAATTTTTGGCAACTGGTCAACATATAACCTTGTTTTATTTGTTTCTGTTTAAAGACACCTATTCAATATACCGTATATTGTGGAATAATTAACATCGAACTAGGCCAACAGTCCTATAATTCATGTCTGAACAAAGCTTATCTAATAGCTACTTTCTCCATAAGACACATTACAGCCTTCTTGTGTTCAGGCACATTAGACAGCATGTTAGCACTACACTTGGGGACCATTTTAAACAGTGAAATCACCAACAAAAAGCAGAAAAATCCAAAAGTGTGGCATCATATTGAGTGTGAAAAGAACACTTGCTTGCAGTATGAGAGCTAAAGAAGCAGAGCATCATCTTCTTCAGCCTCAGCTGCATCAATTCAAATTTTCTGCTGCTCTGTACATGTCTACAGATGACTACAAAAGTACAGCAAGTACAGATTTTGCAATTACAAATTAATTTTAGTCAGCAGGTGGTTTCAAAAATAAAGAATCCACAAATAATGAAGATCAACTGTATTTGACCACCATTATTTGCCTTATAATCTGTAAAACCACAAGGATAGGACAGAGGCCAGGGTTTTCTGTCCTCTTAGCATCCAGTACACAATAGAGTAGACATTCAATAAATAACTGAGAATAAATAAATGTAGGCATGCCCAACAGGTAGGTGGATATATAAACCTGAAGGTCAATCAGAGAAGAAGCCTAAGATAAAAAAAAAAAAAAGACATGCTAAATAATCACAGATTTGATAAATGCTAAAAAGAATTTAATCAATCAGAGAATTAGAGGACAGACCTAATGAGGACAGTCAGAGAAGGCCTTTCTGAAAAACTATATATATCTATATATATCTATATCTATATATCTCTCTCTCTTTTTTCCTTTAGTATCTTCCATGCCTGGCACGGAGCCCAACATGGGGCTTGAACTCACAACTATGAGACAAAAAAACCTAAGCTAAGATCAAGAGTCGAACGCTTAACTGGCTGAGTCACCCAGGGGCCCCTTGAAAAAGTGATTTTTATGCTGAAAATGGAGAAATATGAAGGAACAAGCCATGTAAAGTGGATGGGGGAAAAGTTTCAGGGACGGAGAATACCAAGTGTAAAGATGCTGAATAGAAAAGTGTCTTGGGGTGCCTGGCTGGCTCAGTTGGTGGTTCTCTTGATCTCAGGGTTGTGAATTTGAGCCTCACATTGGGTGTAGTGTTTACTTAAAAACAAAATCTTTAGAAAAGGAAAGAGAAGTCTGTTAATGCCTAGACAATACTGTCTATTTAAACGCTGAGATGAAAAAAACCAGTACATGAACACGTTAGTGCCTGAATGAGTTCATCACAAACACTTTCTAAGCCTCTTCATATACAGCAGCAGTAACTTCAACCAGTTTAGCACCTCCCAGAGATGCACAAAGGAGATTCCTTTTTTTAAACCCTGTAGAACAACTCAGATAAATATGGACACCAGGACCACAGACAGTCAATGATTCGGATGGCACTGGGAGAATTCACTAATGAGGACACATCAGATTAAAAAACTTCTCCCACTCCCAAAGTCCCTAGTAATAGCCCCTGAATCCCTTTGTCCTATTCCTTCTCTTCTATGCTCACCTAGATTCAGTAAGTTGAGGGTCTATCTGTTCCTATTTTGGTTATGTAATATAGTAAGTTTGCAAAACAGCAACAATAATCAAGGACACAATGTGGCTTCTCTCATTCCGAGGAAGTAAAATTGTGCAATTCTATGAGGACTAGAAAATTACATAAAAAAGAAATATGTAATAAATTCTCCTTCATATAATGGGTACTGGGCAAAATTACTTTTATATATGAATAATTGCAATAATAAACACCAATAAAGCAGGAGTAATGGCATCATTAGGAGCAGCCAAATAATTCAGGCAATGAACAGACCACTGGTGGTCCCCAGAATCAGTCTACTTCACCATTACTGGGAATACAGCATTATGAATAAATGAAAACCACAGGATATGCTCATTTTCTCAAGATTTGTATGCTTCAGGGAGGTCAACTGCTGTGGATTTCAGGAGAGAATGTATTTCTAGTGTTTATAGTCCTGCGAGGATGAGCAAGGGGTGACTAATGGGAAATCAGAGAGCAAAGTAAAAAGGAAAGGTGTCAAATGTCAACTCACAGCCAGCAGAGTAAAATGTTCTCTGATTATTCAGTATACACAGAACACATACCCCAAAACCTTCAATGATGAAATGACCTCTGGCACACCAGTTAAAGAATCAACATGTAGTGAGCCACACATAAAATGTGCTATAATTTGCTGAGGGGGTTCTGGGGGAAGTAAAACACATGACAAGTCTCCACAAGAAGAGTAAGGTTCAAAAAGCGATAAATCAGTTAGTTTAGAATATAAATGAGGATTTTATCATAAAAACAGTGCTATACAATTTATAATTAGATTCTCAGGCCACTCACAAAAATCTCATTTAACCCCCTCTGCTCACTAGAAACACAGAACTATTATTGTTCCATATCACCGCCAACTAGAATTTTTATTATTTCTATGAGAAATGCAACTCTAGTCATCACAGATGGCAAACTCTGACTCCTTTGCAGGCATCAAAGCCCCACCTCGCAACCGTCGCAAGATATCAGGGCAGTAGCAGAGTCATTAAAGACTTACTAATTCTTTCCTACAGTGACTATTTAAACTTAAACTTAAAATAATTAAAATTAAATATAATTAAAATCTCAGTTCCTTATTAGCCACATTCAAGTGCTCAACAGTCACATGCGGCTAATGATACCATAGTGGGAAGTGCAGGAAGAGAACATTTCCATCACGGCCTTAAGTTCTACTGGACAGTACTCACTACTTCATCTTTATGAATTAAGGCTTCTCACTTTTCTAACAGCAACATAAAAGAAAATAACTCTCTGAGGAATGGATGGTAGTGATGATAGCACAACAATGTGAATGACCTTAATTCCACTGAACAGCATACTTAAAAATGGTTAAGATGGTAAGATTTATGTTATATGTATTTTACCATAACAAAAGGAAAAAAAATCCAGATCCCTCAGTTACACTCTTTCCTTATATTCCAAGCTACGGTACAAATTGCATCTGGTCGCTAAATGGACCCCCCTCAAGGATGAGATACACCAATGCCAAGAATTTGTATGTGGTTGTGAACATACAAAAAAGGGGCAATTCTTGGAGTACAGTTCTACTGCTCATGCTTCAGTTTTCTGAGTTTATACACATCATTAGTTGGGTCTTGGATCCATTCACATTTAATTTCAACTAGACCCCTTCTCAAATTTCCACCACACATAATTCTGTCCTTCAGAGCTACGTTAATCCCTCAGTACCAACATCTGCACCACCAGTAGCATCTTCTTGGCTTTGCAAATGTGAAAATATGGATAGGAAATAATCAATTAACGCTGAAAAAAAGAGTTGAAATGGGAGAAATAAGATGGGGTGCTCCCTGAGTTAGGAAATCTTATTCAAGTGTCCTGCCTTACACCTATAGGGGGTCTGCACATTATGCACACTTGAGGCATATTTGATGTGTTCAGTGATTTCTAGCAAAGCAACTCCCCACATAAACGATGCCTATTCATCCATGAGGTCCCAGAATGAAAGCAAAGCCATCTGAATCACAGCCAACTTTATCACCGTTTCTTCATCTTGGGGTTTGTTTTAGCATTTCTTTTGTATACAGAGAAATACTAACAACTTCACAAACCATGCTTCGGTCATATACACTAAGTTTTCTATGGTTCCGCTAAACCACCCACACTACTTTCTTAATCCCATTTGTCAGCAGTCTGTAAACATGGAACAACTGGCCTTTGAAAGAAGCCAACTCTCCCGAAACGGCATCATATGTGTGACATGGGCTCCAGCGTAACCATCTGGCAACACACTCAGATTTACTGCTGGATGGATGCTGAATGAACCTATTACACTATCTCTCATTCAATTTCAAATCTTAAACCAAAGAGCTACTTGAAAATTTCCATTCAGGTCATATTTCCTGTTAAATCTGCCTGTTAAGACATAGTTGGGCAAACTTCTAAGCTTTTTTTTAAATAGGAGAATTCAAGAAAAGTTACAGATACACATCATCCCATGGGTCTTATCTACTATACACAGTGGTTCAACACACTATGCACAAAGTTTGGCACCAGACAGACATGACTCAAATCTTGGCTCCAGCAATTACTAGTTGTTTAACTTCCAACAATTTATTTAACTTCTGAGACTCAATTTTCACATTTATAAGACGAAAATAACAGTAAAAATACCTTAGTTGTATGGCTATAGCAAGATAACCTATGTAAAAGACTGACATTACATCTAGCAAAAAGAGTCTTTAAGAAACTTCTCTCTAGGGGCACCTCGGTGGCTCAGTTGGTTAAGCGTCTGCCTTCAGCTCAGGTCATGATCCCAGGGTCCTGGGATCGAGCCCCACATCCGGCTTCCTGCTCATCGGGAAGCCTGCTTCTCCCCTCTTCCACTCTCCCTGCTTGTGTTCCCTCTCTCACTGTGTCCCTCTCTGTCAAATAAATAAAATAAAAAAAAAAGAAACTTCTCTCTACATGACTGCCACTATTGTGTTCAGCCAATTGCCTCTTGGGTTTTGCTATATGTTCAGCACTCACCTTAGCTCACAAAGTCTGTCGTTAATAAATGGTAGGTGTGATTTTTTGTAGTACTATACTCCGTATCCAAACCAGCTCTATCCCTTGACCTCACCTCTGCTAGTCTGCAGAATTCACTGACCCCATCTACTGACCCGATCTACTCACTAATTACGGCATCTCAGAGCACATGCTATAGCCAACCGGTGCCCCTGCCCAACTCCAGTTGGCCACCCGCAGCTGATCCATCAGTGCCTATTAATACTAGGGACAGGTCCATAAATGTGCAGAGGTTTAGAACAATCAATAAAACTGGGACTACATGGGGCGCCTGGATGGCTCAGTGGTTTAAAGCCTCTGCCTTTGGTTCAGGTCATGATCTCAGGGTCCTGGGATTGAGCCCTGCATCGGGCTCTCTGCTCAGCAGGGAGCCTGCTTCCTCCTCTCTCTCTGCCTGCCTCTCTGCCTACTTGTGATCTCTGTCTGTCAAATAAATAAATAAAATCTTAAAAAAAAAAAAACTGACACTACAGCATGTGCTCATATACACACCTTCCAGAAAGATTCCTGCAAGGAATCACTTCTAATTACTTTTAGAAAAAATATTTCACTAAGAAATTCTAAACTATCTTTCCCAGGACTTTTAAAAGCACAAAACGAGGTGCAGAAATTCCAGGCCAAAGACCAGATCTGATAAATGGCTTAAATTTCATGTAATCTAAGGCAAAACTTCTAAAACCACATATCTACTGGTTGATGTTTTAAAATCATCACATCCAATTATGCATGTATCTGAAAAGTCTCAACATCTTACCAGGACCATCCTCCACCCTCAGCATCTCATTCTTGTCACTTCTCAAATTAGGAATCATAAGTACAAAAAAGAAATCAGTTTTTGATGGGTGACTCTGATGCTAGGTGGCTATAACTATGGGTAGAAAAGATATTGCCCAGTTGTCATCACATAGCCCTGTATCTTGCTAATTCAGACCACCCGCACCTATTAACTTGGGGATACTCCCACCATCCACTCAACTCTAAAAGAAGCCTAAGCCATGTCGATTCAAATTTCCATTCCATCTAATGTAATCAAAAGACAGATGACTGATGTTGGGTCCACACAACAAGAGTTAAGTTCCTGCACTGGTGCTCTTGGCAGCTATTCCAAGGACCCACTAGAGGCTGAGCCAAGACCTTCTGAATCAGTACATTCATTTTGCCTGGCTTTGGACTACGAGCTGGCTAAGGGAGATACACTCTATGGCTATACCCAATGATCAAGCCACAGATAAGTAAATATACCAAGTAGAAATAAGGAAGCTGATCCCAACTGGATCAACAAGGACCAGGACTCAAGGTCAAAGTAAGCAATGAAAATGACTGCACATGTCAAACTTATCATTGCTGTGATATGGAACCAAGGAGGAGGGAATCCTGGCCTTTTCAAAGGCATCGGGAGCTGACATAGATATATGAAGAACAGAGACTAGATAGATATCAAATGTGACTCAGATGAAAGGAACTAGGCCCAGGGCTACCTAGAGATGGGAGAGATACTGAACAAAACAGAACAGGATTAAGACTTGTGTAGCTGTGGTTGTGGGAAAGTAGTATTGGGGGATAAAGTACTAAATAAAAATATGAGATACCTTACCTGCAACATGAAATACTAGAGGACAACAAACTTGATCTATAGTTCCTTAGGGGAAAACTATTTAAAATCAGAATTCACTGCCCAGCAGTGAGGATTCAAGTACGTGGACAAAAATAAAGGCATTTCATTTAGGGCAGTTAAGGGATATGAAGCCCAATACACTTTTACTGTGGGGGAAAAGGATAGAGAATGTATTTGGGTGATATGAAACATATGAACAAAGATTCAAAACAGGCATAAAAAAATCAGAAAAACACAGTAAGATCTGAATAATTTTTTTTCAAATAAAGAATGTACATTTTTGGGGCACCTGGGTGGCTCAGTCATTAAGTGTCTGCCTTCGCCTCAGGTCATAATCCTAGGGTCCTGGTCTCAAGCCCTGCATCGGGCTCTGCTCAGGAGAAAGCCTGCTTCTCCCTCTTCCACTCCTCCTGCTTATATTCCCTCCCTCACCGTCTCTCTCTCTGTCGAATAAATAAAATCTTAAAAAAAAAAAAAAGAATGTACATTTTTTTCCAATGCTGATAAAACCTTTCTCAAAAATTATCATGTAATATGCCAAAAAGAAAATCTCAAAATTCTAACAAGCAAAAACCACATAGGCCATATTTATGACCAAAATGCAATAAAACTGAAAATAAGCATAATAATTAAAAGTAGAAGAAATCTTTAAAAAATACTATTTTATGGAGGTTCCTCAAAAAGTTGAAAATAGAACTACCCTATGACCCAGCAATTGCACTACTGGGTATTTACCCTAAAGATACAAACGTAGTGATCCGAAGGGGCACGTGCACCCGAATGTTTATAGCAGCAATGTCTACAATAGCCAAACTATGGAAAGAACCTAGATGTCCATCAACAGATGAATGGATAAAGAAGATG
>PISX010013833.1:23045-55330 GCA_004024625.1 Mellivora capensis | reverse complement strand
GAAGCAGGTTCCCCACTGAGCAGAGAGCCCGATGCAGGGCTCAATCCCAGGATCCTGGGATCATGACCTGAGCCGAAGGCAGAGGCTTTAACCCACTGAGCCATCCAGGCGCCCCTGTTCAATTTAATTTTTTTTAAAGATTTTATTTAATTTTTTGACAGACAGAGACCACAAGTAGGCAAGAGAGGCAGGCAGGGAGAGAGAGGAGGAAGCAGGCTCTCCGTGGAGCAGAGAGCCCGATGTGGGGCTCGATCCCAGGACCCTAGGATCACGACCTGAGCCGAAAGCAGAGGCTTTAACCCACTGAGCCACCCAGGCGCCCCTCAATTTAATTTTTAAACCCATTCATCACTACCCTTGTACACAGCCAAAAAACCTACACATTTGCTTTTAATGTCTTACCATCAGCTTTCTTTAAAGTGATTAAGAGTCATCCTGTCTGTTTGATTTCTCACCTTATTCACCTCACTAGTTTTCCATTTCTAAGTGAGAGTAGAGATTGCTGAGTAAATCATTCCAACCATGGGCTTAGTGGCAACTAGGTAGGATTTTGTGACCTGTGGTTAGGTCATGAAATCCTTCTTTTAATAATGCCCCATTCACTTGGAGCTGCATTTGTCATAGGCCAGTTGGGCATGGCTCACTGTCACTCCTTAGTGCAAAATGATAAAGTTGTCACAGAATGGTTCTGGAGAGAGGCACCAATGACCCTTCTGATCGCCATGGCATTCCTGGAAGGAGCCAGGGCAATGAAACCAGTCTACCTACACTCGGAAGGGTTTTGGGTGCAGTTCCCAATCCTCTGTGCTGCCCCCTGGCCCACTGCCCCTTCATTACCCTTTATTGTATTTTATGTGTCAGTCCCCAAACATCGGAATATATCATTAATCATGTCCTGCATCTTATTGTGCACAGTAATATTTCATCGGCCTTCTACTGAGCACAGTATATTTAATTATTTTGGAGAAGAAATTCTATTAGCAAGAAGTGTGTTGTGTCCCTCTTGTGAGATCGGATTTCATCAGAAAGCTTTGCTGTTACAAACCAATTGCTTTTGATGTCAAAGTTAACAATCATTTACATAGCAATACAACAACAATAACATTTAATGCCTTTCATCAGCTCGGACTGTAAATACTAATTAGTTATATTTTGTTGTATTCTGGTGGAGCTCAGTAAATTATGATGCTTGTTTTATAGATATTGAAATACAGACAAGAGATGAGTGACTTGCCCAAGGCTGCAGAAGATGATGTCAAAATTGGGGTTATAATTCTTGTGCCCTGACCACGAGACCTCTCTAGATTCACAAGATAAATTTTTAAAGTAGTACCAAGACTTCATATAATGTGATGAAGAAGTCCTGCCCCTTCGGCCACTGAGTTTTTGTATGAGACATTTAAGTAAAAATCCCTAAGCATTAAATATTTAAGAAAAAAAATTTAATGAAAAGAGTAAACATCTCAAGTGTCTCACACTAACCCATCATGGCCTAATTCTCTCTAATGGGCTGAGATTTTAAAATGAATTCAGCTCTCGCCTCTACGGTACAGTACACTGCCATTCTGGGCAAATGAAGCCAGCCATGTTGAGGCAAAAGCCTTCTTGCTTCAGCACCAAGTTCAGCCCTCAAGAGGTTAATGGGACTATGCTATTGGGTGATGAACCACCGTCCCTACAAGTGGTATCTCACTAACAGTTGAAGGAATGGGGATGTCTTGCTGTAAAATACTTTGGTCTTTAAAATTCTGGGTACAATTTACTTTTAAAAGTATTAACTGATCCCCCCCCCCCCCCCATTAAGACTGTTTCTCAGAATGGTATGGAAGCCTTGCTTCTGGGGTTGTTTGGATCAATTCCAATGTGTCTGTCAATCTAATAATCAATGGGCTCTTCTGTTCTTTCAATGGCTGAAACTATAGCTTTCAAATTCTTTTTTCTTTTTCTTAATTTTTATTTAAACTCAATTAATTAACATATAATGTGTTATTGGTTTCAGAGGTAGAGGTCAGTGATTCATCAGTCTTATATAATACCCAGTGTTTATTACATCAAGTGCCCTCCTTAATGTCCATCCCCCAGTTTCCCCATCTCCCCAACCCCTCTCCAGCCTTCAAATTCTAGAAGCCTTCACCATGTGACTTCTACAAACATAAAACCAACTATATTTCATTTGGGATAGTTCTTTTAATTCCAAAGTCTCCAATGATAAACTTCTAAAATGAAATTGCCAAAAGAGAGCTAGATTTCCTACCTAAAATATATAAAGTATGTCAACTTGCTGATTTTGGTTTGTGATCTGCAAAATGGGGATATTTGCACTACACTCACATGATATTTATCTACTGAGCACTGAACAACTCATTCAAAATGTTTCATTTAGGGTGATGGCCATTAAGGAGGGCACTTGTTGGGATGAGCTCTGGGTGTTACATGGAAGTGATGAATCACTAAATTCCGCTCCTGAAATGAAGACTATGCTGTATGTTACCTAACTTGACTTTAAATTAAAAAAAAAGTTTCATTAAAAAATTTTGTGGGGGAATTATCATATGGTTTCACTTATCTGTGGAACATAAAGAATAGCATGGAGGACATTAGGGGAAGGAAGGGGAAAATTAAGGGGGAGATATTAGAGGAGGAGGCAGACCATGAGAGACTATGAGCTTCGGGAATCAAACAGAGAGTTTTGGGGGGTGGGGGATGGGTGAGCCTGGTGGTGGGTATTAAGGAGGGCACGTATTGCATGGAGCACTGGGTGTTATATGCAAACAGTGAATCATGGAACACTACATCAAAAAGCTAATGAGGCACTGTATGGTGATTAACATAACATAAAAATTATAATAAAAATAAATAAGAAAAAAAAATTTTGTGGGGGAAGCCAAGAGAGTGAGGTATAATGTAAGACATATGGGGTACCTTTCCATATTTACTTTGTAACCCTATGTATAATATAATAATAAATATAAATGCAAATTGTGTCAGGAAAGGGACAGCGTAGTAGATCTAAGATGGTGAGGAATGCCTTAGCAATCTTCCCATGACAGGTGGGATCTATTTACCTTCTTCTTGAGTCTGGCCTGGGCCTGAGACTAGCTTTGACCAAAAGAACTACCGGACTTCTGAAACTAGATCATAAAAAGCCTTGCTGTTTCCACCTGCCCTTCTTGACTCTCCTGTTTTTGAGACGCTCCCTTGGAACTCAGCTGCCTTGCTGTGGAAAGCCTAAGCCATATGAAGGTGCTGCAGTAGCCAGCCCTAGCTGAACTCCCTGCCAGGTGAAGGAACCATCTTGGATGTTTCAGCCCAAAGGACCCTCCAGCCTTCCCAAAGCTCAGAACACAGGGCAGAAGAAATCACCCACTCAACACACAGAATCATGAGCAATAACCAACAGATGTGTTAAGTTTTGGGGTGGGTTGTTACGCAGCAATAGATAACCAAAACAGAAGAAAGAACAGTCATATTTATATGGGGTATAAATCACCACAAAAGGTAGAGTCAGGCTTCCTCTTCTATGTGGGCATATATATTACATCCTCACTGGAGTCCCTTAAATAGACAATGAAAAATACTCTTTAATTCCACTCCGCCATCTTTGCTTGTGCTGTGCTCCCCATCTGGAACTCCTTCACTCTTCCTGCCCATACAAATCTTACGTACACTGTAAGGTTTCGTCTCCAAAGAAGACCGTCCCCATCCACTCTGGTCCTCGGCATTCTCTCCCTTTCTGACCCTTTCTAAAAGCCATCATCTGGATCATTTACTTGATTTTTTTTCTTTAAATCTTTATTGAGATATGATTGATATATAATAAATGGGACATATATAGAGCATACAATTCAATAAGTTTTTCCATATGCATATGCTTGTGAAACCAACACCACACTCAAGATAATGAACGTATATCCATCACCTCAGAAAGTTTCCTCCTGCCTTCTGTGATCTCTTCATACTCATCTCCCAGCACCTAACCCAGGCAATCACTGATCTGTTTTCTGTCCTGTACATTGATTTGTATTTTCTAGAAATTTATATAAATGGAATCATACAGTATGTACCTTTTTGGGTCTGGCTTCTTTCACTCAGCTTAATTATTTTGAAATTCATCAATTTGTTGTATCAGTTGTTTATTTTTTTTCAGTAGTATTCCATTTATAGAAATACCAAAATTTGTTCATCCATTCACATATTGATGGCCATTGGGTTATTTTCAGTTTGGGGTTTTAATCAATAAAGCTGCTATGAACATTCATGTGCAAGTCTTTGTATGGATGTATGCTTTACTTTCTCTTTGGTAGTTCTCTAGAGATGGAATGGCTAGATCACTGGTAAGTATGCTTAACTTTCTTTCTAAGAAATTGCCAAACCAGGGGTGCCTGGGTGGCTCAGTGGGTTAAGCCTCTGCCTTTGGCTCAGGTCTTGATCTCAGGGTCCTGGGATCGAGCCCTGCATCAGGCTCTCTGCTCAGAAGGGAGCCTGCTTCCTTCCCTCTCTCTCTCTGCCTGTCTCTCTGCCTACTTGTGATCTCTGTCAAATAAGTAAATTAAAAAAAAGAAATTGCCAAACCATTTTCCAAAGTGGCTGTACCATTTTACATTTCTACCAACATTGTATGAGTTTCAGTTCCTCCACATCCTTGGCAACACTTGGTGTGATCAATCTTTTAAATTTTAATCATTATAGTAGGTGTGTAGTAGTATCTGATTATGGTTTTAATTTGCATTTCCCTAATGATGAATGACATTGAGTATCTTTTCATGTGCTTATTTGTCATCAAAAAAGATACCTCAGTATCTTTTTTGGTGAAGTATTTGTTCAGATCTTTTCCCACTTTACGGGTTTTTTTCCCCCTAATATTGAGTTTTGAGAGCTCTTTATACTTTCTGACTGCAGGTCCTTTAGTAGATGTATGCTTCACAAATATGATCTTACAGTCTATGGGTAGTTTTAGAAATCTGAACTATTATTTTGAAGATTGGAACTTTAAATTTTTTTTCAAGCTCAGTTTACCAGTTTGTTCTTATATGAACTGTGGTTTTGGTGTTGTACTGACGAAATCTATGTCTGATCAAAGGTCACTATGATTTTCTCCCGTTATCTTCTAGAAGTTTTATAGTTTTGGGTTTCCAATTGAGGTGGATAGTCCATTTCAAGTTACTTTTTGTATACAGTGTGAGGTATGGTCAAAGTTCTTTTTTTCCCTTTCATACGAATATACAATTTTGTAGCCCTGTTTGTTGAAAGACTTTTTCCTACTGAATTGCCTTTATATTTTTGTCAGCTATCAGTGTACATACATATTTGGGTCAATTTCTGGACCCTGTGACAAGAAATCTATGTCATCTTTATCTTTGTTCTTCTGTAATTAACATTTCTTTTTTTTCCCTCTGCTTTTAAGATTTTATAACTGATTCTGAGCAACTTGATTAGGATATATCTTGATATAGTTTTGTTCATGTTTCTTCTGCTTGGGGTTCATTGATCTAATTGTATCTATGGATTCATGGCATTCATCGAGTTTGGAAAGTTTTGGGGCATTATTTCTCCAAATACTTTTGTATCCTCTGGCCCTGTCTCTTCTTTGGATACCTTAATTACAGTTAGATTAGGCTGCTGGAAGTTGTCTCATACATCTCACAATGCTCTCTGTATCTTTTAAATCAATTTTTCTTTTTCTGTGTGTTTCATTTTGGGTAGGTTCTGTTGCTGTCTTCAAGGTCACTATCATGGTCCTATAGTCTAGAGATTCCCTCCAGGCAGTAGGCTGGAACAATCACAGGGCTCACTGGGAGTTAGTTTCTCATCTCTCTGGGATCATTGTTCTTGGTTGTCTGAGAACCAGTGTCTTAAAAAGCAGTGTCATTGATTTTTGTGGTTGTTTCAGGTGCAAGGGAGAATCCGGGAGAGGCCCCTGTTCCTCCTTCTTGGCTGGAAGGAGAAGTCCTCATCCATTTGATTTTTAATTGCGCGGTGTCCACTATCATGGTTTAATATTTTATGGTCGTGTGTTGGCCTGCCAATGGGAGTATAAACCTTGAGATCAGAGGCCATGTCTAATATGCCTTTGGGCTAACCACAAAGCCTGGGCCAGTGCCCTGTACACAATCGGAGGGCGACATGTACCAGCAAACCAGCATATTTTTGGTTCCTCGGACTCAGCACACTGAGGATTGACTCATGATGAAAAATCAATGGATGTGAAATTTCTTATTCAACTTGATATTTTTAGTGTGTGAAAAATAGCCTGAAACTAAAATATTTTTGTTCCTATCTTGTTTTCCAAGAAGTGACACTCTACTACTTCCTTTTGAAATTAACAGCCACAGACGTTACAGCACCGAGCGGCGGAAGAAACTCTTCGGCCCGAACCACTCAAACTGTGAAATAAAATGAACAGCCTGTCACTGATCATCTGGATTTCCTCCCTGTCATTTCTGCTTGTCTCTCAGCACTTCTCAGAGAGGGATTTAACACTGTGTGGGACCCGGGCTTTCCCTGAGAGGGGCATGAAAGGAATAACAGAATCACATTTTTTGGTTTCATTCTGGAGATTGAAATTCACCCAGTTTTTTCTTGTACTGCTAATGGGAAGTGTCCACTGAGACATAAAGGATACAGCAGAAACTCTGGTCTAGGATTTTTTTGGGTATAAGCTCTTTGAGTTGTATAGCTATATAGATTTTTGGATTTACTATATCATTTACAAGGCAAGCAGGAATTTTTGTCCTGCTCTGAACAACAGCAACAATTAAAAAAGCACTTTTGATGGTGCCTGGGTGGCTCAGTTGGTTAAGCGTCCAGCTCTTGGTTTCAGCTCAGGTCATGATCTCAAGGTCGTGAGATCAAGCTGCGTGTGGGCTCTCTGCTGGGCATGGAGACAGCTTAAGATTCTCTTATTCCCTCTGCCACCACCGCCTCCCAGCCCCCGCGCCTTCTGCTTTCTTTTTCACTCTCAAAAAAAGGCATTTTCATAGGACCAGACTGCTGATGAAATGTATTAATAACATAATTTTATACTTTCATTCAACAATGATTTAGCACGTCCCCACCTCAGGGCCTTTGCACACACAGTTCCTGCTGGCCTGTTATTCTCTCAGATATCTATCTACGAGGCTCACTCTGTCACTTCATTCAAGCCTATGCTCAAAGGTCACCTTCAGAGACAGACTTTCCCTGAGACCCCACCTAAAAGAGCACTCCCACTCCATGTGACATTCTTTTCACTTACCCTGCTTTATTCATGTCATTTACCACTTACCACCTGACAGTCAAAAAACACATACATATGCATACTCAGATACGTACTTATTCAACACATACAAATTTATTTATTTATTTATTTATTTATTTTTTAAAAGATTTTTTATTTATTTATTTGAGAGAGAGGCAGTGAGAGAGCATGAGCGAGGAGAAGGTCAGAGGGAGAAGCAGACTCCCGGTGGAGCTGGGAGCCTGATGCGGGACTCGATCCCGGGTCTCCGGGATCATGACCTGAGCCGAAGGCAGTCGTCCAACCAACTGAGCCACCCGGGCGTCCACGAATTTATTTATTGTCTATCCCCTGGCTAGAGTATATATGCCATAAGAAGAGAAACTTTTTCTACTATATTCTCAGCACCCAGACTGGTATCCAGCACATGGTATGCATTCAATAAATATTTGTTGAATGAATGAACACATATTTACTGATTTTCTACTTGGTGCAAAAGCACCAGAGGGACTATGATATAAATCACCCCAATCCCTCCTTTCAAGGAGCTCTTCTTCTGGAGCGGGGACAGGCACAAGAATCCAGGGCTATGCTACAAAGCAAATGAATGGATGAAACCATGTATTTTGAGCGCCTAAAGGAAGGAGGGGTGCGGAGAGGCAGCATGGACTTTGAGATGACCCTTACCACAGAAGTTTGATGGTCACAGAGGGGAGGGCTGGGGGATTGAGCCTGAAGGCCCAGAGTGAGCACGGCTTGGAGCCCTCGGAGGGGCAAGCCTGTTTTGGACCTAAGAGGAGACCTGTATGGCTGGGTTTGTGAGGATGTAGGAGAAGAGGTGAGAATGGAGGTTTTGGGGTCTGATCCTGGAAAGCCAGTAGAGCTTTTAGAACGATCTCAAAGGAGTTATGTAAGGTAGTATTTTACAACCGTCTTTAGCTAGTCCAGCTCCCACCCAGGGAAACTGGGATGTCTATTAGCACACCACTGAACTCATTAATGTGGTGACTACACTTACTCGTTGTCCTAAATAGAGGTACGACACCTTTTCTCTTAGCGGTTCTACACCATTAAAGTATAGCACCACTGTAAGGTAATTAAGAGCTTTCACTAACAATTTGCTGACTGATGCATTTACTTTTTTTGTTTCTTAATGATAAACTTACCTTATATGGGATCTTCATTTATGCTCCTGTATAAAAACGAACCCAGCATTTTCTACAAGGAAACCTTTGGATCTGATCCCATGTGACAAATAAATTCCGTGGGATCAATTTAAGGAGGACAGAACAATGAAGTGGGACCTAAATTATTATATTCTCCCCACCTGGGCAGGAAACACTGGGGACTGCTGGGGCTCTTCCAGACCATTACAGCTTTGAAAACAATTCCCTAACCCACACCATCCGGATCAAACCAATCCCACCACTTTACAGGTGAGAAAACTGAGTCCCGGCCTGATGGAATGGCTGGGTCAAGGGGTCAAACCTGAGTTAGGTCAGAACTCCTTCCAACCCCTCTCAGCAATGTGGTCAAAGTGGGTCGTGTCAGGGCTACTAGAAAGCACAGCAATGATGTGGACACTTTGCTAGTCTGGCAGTTTTACTTGGGAGTTTTGGGAAGAGGGCTGTTGGTGGAAGAGGAGAGAGAAGAGTAAAATAATTGAAGGCATAAGTCTGGAGCATTTTAATGTTCAAACAAAGATCTACTGTGAGTAGAATGCAAAATCGACTTGGGTTTTAAAGCTGGAACAGGAGATGTCTGGAGAATGTCCGCTCTGGGTGGCCTCCTCCAGTCGCGTACCTGTCCCCATGAAGTACTGGTCACCTAAAAGGTTAGGGATACAGTAGCCTACCCCACTGTGGTTGGAACATGGACACTTACTTATTTCAAAATGGAGGTGTTTTTGTTGGATGGAAGCAAAAGGAAATCCCAAAGATATGACCTGGACTCTAGGGAAAATATTACAGAACTAGCTCATTTAAGTGGGAATTGAGATCCTCAGTCCTGAATTTTCTTGGAAAACAATATTTTCTTAATTTTTTTTTCTTTTTTTCCCCCTCTTTTCCTAGTTGGACCGGTGGCACAAGGTCCTCAGTTCATGGCTCTTCATCCTGGATCTGTGCATGGTCCTCTCTCGGTTGAGGGATTAATAGATTGATTAAGGGGGTGCCTGAGTGGTTCAGGTGTTTGAGGGGCTGAGTCTTGGTTTCAGCTCAGGTCTTGATCTCTGGGTCGGGAGATGGAGCTCTTAGTCGGGCTCCCCACTGAGCAGGTAGTTTGCTCGAGATTCTCTCTCTCCCTCTCCCTCTTCTCCTCCCCACACTCGCATTTGCTCTCTCTCTAAAATAAATAAATCTTTAAAAAAAAGATTGATTACTTTTACCCACATGCCGCCCCTCACACCCCATCCTCCACAAGCCCCCTTCTTCTTTGTTGTACATGTTATTGCCAGATGTGGACAGCTGTTTCATATGCCTTTTTTCTTTTTTCTTTCTTTTTTTTAAAACTTTGTACTATTTCTTCATCCGTTACATTACGTTATATGTAACCCATTACTCCTAGCCTTGAACTCCCCACGTTTTGTTATCCATTCTCCCAGTAATGGCACAGAAATTGCCTGGTGGGGAGGCTGTTTCACAGGGAATGGGATACTCAACCCAGTCCAATAGAGTTTATATATAAATTCAATTCTTTTGTGTTTCATCAACGTGAGGAACAAGCAAAACTTGTCCGTGTTATTATTAGACTGCTAAGTGGTCTCTGTCTGACCTCAATCCGGTGGAGTGAGGATGAGGAAGAGGATAGGAATGGCTCAGTTTGTCTTTCTCTGCTCACTTAACACCTTTGAGTGGTGGGCCATGCGTTTTAAACAAATTGGCCATTCCAAGATAAACTTTCAAGGTCATGTCTCTAGGCCGAGCCCATTCCAAAACACTGCTGGAAAAATAGGTTATGTCTTGAGTACTGTTATATTCAGGGTCAAGAAACAGGCGTTGGACTAATCCACGACGCTAGTGATGTCAGCCAAGAGGAATGTATTCTGCCAACCGCCCAAACAAAGATGCGTATCCCAGCTCAAGCTTCTCAGCACACTTCTCTCCCATGCTCTCTTTGGGAAAGAGAGGCTCTCAGTAAGCGGGGTTACCAACAACTTAGCTTTTAAAATACGATATGGGAAAAAATCAGGTTCAGCAAATAAGTCTTCTGTTCCACTGGAAATTTATTGAGTTAAAACCATGAGGAAACCGAAGGGGATGATGTTTTATAGATGATGAGAGGTATTTTAAGTGGCCAACAATATAATTTTAATGCATTTGATTTTTCAAACTATGCCACAGTCTCCTATGTGGTAGAAGGTGGTTTTGGCACTTGGAATGCGGTGTCCGTGTCTCCCATATGTTGGTTATAATTGAACCTAAAATGGGTAAGGCAATAGAGGGTGTGGGTGGAAGAGAGAACTTGGTTTAATGTGTTTGTTTTTATTCCAAACACCGCAACTAGGCACTTTTTAAGCAATGAGACACAGGGAAAGGACACAGGTAAGGAGGGAGGGAGAAATGGGAAAAGAAAAAGAAAAAAAAAAAAGAAAAGGAAGAAAGACAGGAAGTCCATGTGAACTTCTGAAATCTAACCTTTCTCAACACAGTAGAAATACCGAGGGGTATGTGGGTGGCTCAGTGGGTTAAAGCCTCTGCCTTCGGCTCAGGTCATGATCCCAGGGTCCTAGGATTGAGCCCCACATCAGGCTCTCTGCTCAACAGGGAGCTTGCTTCCCCCCCGCCCCCCCGCCTGCCTCTCTGCCTACTTGTGATCTCTGTCTGTTGGGTAAATAAATAAAATCTTTAAAAAAAAGAAATACTGAATGCTACTTTGTTGACTGGTTCTTCCTCTCCCTGAGCATCAAGACTGTGTTCAGGAGGAACATGAATGAGTAAGAAGACGAAGGTCAAGAAAAAAAAAAAATAGATTCTGCCGCTTAAAGCCATGTAATCTTGACCAAGTCATTTTATCTTTCTAAATCTTATTTTTTCTCAGTTGTACAATAAGTGGGACAGCTCTCTTGCAAGCGGTTGTGTAGAGGAGGTGGGAATGCCCTTGGAAATCATCAAGTGTTATACAAGTCTAAGAGATTCCCATGGGGCCAAAAGAAGGTATACAGGTTCCTCCCACTACCTGAAAGTAGAGTGTTCCTATGAAACCGCCAAGGAGCCAAAATGACCTAAGCCAGACGCAGGTACCATTTCGTAGAAGCAAAAATCCTATTTGGGTTTCTTTCTGCTAGGGAACTCAGTTACTAATGTAGGTCCTTTCTCTGTTAGTAAAAGTGAGGTGGCTAAAAGCCAACTTCCGGATACTGGAGGAAATCTGTACCTCCAGAGAAGTTTAATGCATGGAGGGGACCAGAGCCCACGGGCCACCCCATACCTCTAAGCCCATCTTTAGAAAACCACAGGTCAAGGACTCAAGGAAGCAGGTTATCAGAATAGACAATGCCTTGATCTTCCTCTTTGTCTCAGACACTCAGATCCTGCGACAGAGATAAACACGAGATAAACACGAATGCGGAAGGACCTCAAGGCAAGAAAGTGTTTCAAGACTGACCCGGTAGCCCATTTTATTTACAGTCCTGTAGAGGACTTGCTGGGTTGCAAATCCAATTAGTGTCCCCTTTCAGCTGTTTCCCAATTCAGGTTGTTAGGATTTAGAACTGAAGGAGTTGTAGTCTATTGACATTTGGGAAGTCACATGTGGAAGAACTGCGTTTTTGTTTGGATGCCATCCTTCCTGGTGTTTAAGACTAGGAAGATGAGGGGCACCTGGGTGGCTCAGTCATTAAGCATCTGCCTTCCGCTGGGGTCATGATCCCAGAGTCCTGGGATCGAGCCCCACATGGGGCTCCCTGCTCAATGGGAAGCCTGCTTCTCCCTCTCCAACTTCCCCTGCTTCTGTTCCCTGTCTCGCTGTGTCTCTCTGTCAAAAAAAAAACAAAAAACAAAAACAAAACCTCAAAAAAAAAAAAGGAAAATGAGCATTTTAGAGTCCTCCTTGAAAAGTCAGTGCCTATTTCTTCTTGCCTATAGATGGAAACTCTATTTGTCCTCTGTCCTCCTTAAATTCTCACAAAATTACGTCTAATTGGCATAATTAGCATAATTGATACTGTCCTGCTATCTAATTTGCAGTAGTAGGAAAAAAAAAACTTAGTCTAGCTATGTTGTGAATCTATGCCTTCATCGTTGTGGTAGTGTGACTTATAAGAAATAAGTGTTTGGTCTTTGCACCAACCCTGCCCCAGTTTCAGGCACCCAGCTAGAAATCCTGGACTTTCCTCTGATGAGAACAACGAAGGTGTTGTCTTTTGTTATGTTAATGAGATGACTTTGGGACTCTACCTAAGGATGGGGACTGGTTGCCAGGAGAACCAACCACCTATTTAGAGAGTTGGAACTTTCAGCTCCTTCCCCTCCCCCAATATAAGAGGGTGGAAGTTGAATCTATCACCAGGGGTCAACGATTTAATCATTCGGACCCACATTTTGAAGCCCCCAGAAAACCCCAAAAGGATGTGGTTTGGAGAGCTTCCAAGTAGGGAAGGCATGCAGGTGTTGGGGACAGTGGCACACCCCGAAGTCATAGGAACTATGCCCCCCTTTCCACATACCTTGCCCTATGTATCTCTTCTGTCTGACTATTCCTAAGTTGTATCCTTTTATAATAAACCGGCGAACTGTTACGTAAAATGTTCCTCTGAGTTCTGGAAGCTGCTCTAGCAAACTGGACCTGAGGAGGGGGTCATGGGAACCTCCAATTTAGAGCTGAGGGGCAGAAGCACAGGTGACAACCCAGGGTTGCAACTGGTGTCTGAAGGAAGAGGCAGTCTTGTAGGACCAATCCCTTAACCTGTGGGATCTGACACTACCTCTAGGAAGGTAGCATGAGAATTGCATTGAATTATAGGCTGGCTAGAGCCAACTCTCCGGGTGTTGTGTTGCTGGGGCAGTATCCCAGGTATGGAACCCAATTCAGGGCAGCGGGACTGGAGGAGATGGCTGTGGGTGGTGGTGGTGGGGACTCGTAAAATAGAAGCTTGGGAGGAAATGCCCCTTCCTCACTGGCCATGGCGCTGTCTGGATCATAGGGAAGGCACCGCCAAACTCTGAAAATGGTGGTGTGGAGAATGGAAGCACACAGCCACTCTCGATGAACCACCAAGTTCACTGGCTACAGAGTGCATGTCTGGACTTCCTGTCCTGTGAGGTAAGGGTGGCCTTCTTGTTGAAGTCACTTTTAGCTGTGTTGCTGTCACTTGTAGTCCAAATCATCCCATCCGTCATGCGTCCATCTCTCTGTGGAATATGGTGTACACTGTCCTTGTCATAAAGTGGTCCTCAAAAGCAAACTTCACAAGGTTGCGATGATCTGTTTGCTTACGTCCCTTTGTCACTGAGCTCTCAGCTCTCTGAGGGGAGACTGGAGTTTCTGGGGATTCTTGTTTGATGAGGTGTTTTTGTTCTGTTTTTCCCTCACGCCCAGACCTAGCACAATATCTGGCACAATGTAGGCACCAAGATTTGGGGGGATGAAGAAACTGATGGTGGGTTTTGTGGCTAAAAGCCACCCAGTGGCCGGTGGCAATTACTTCTTGAACTCTGTGAAGTCAGGGACAGGGGATGCCCTGACTCCTGAATTCAGCACTTTCTAGTTGTTCACCGAATACTTGTTGAATGAATGGCTAAAAACTGAGGGGGGTGGGGTGGCGGGGATTTCATGGTCACACAAAATCCAAGCCGTCCATGAGCGGATTTTGTCATTTAGACTGTGTGGAGGAAGGAGAGAAGGAAGGGTGATGTGCAGGGAGAGGAAGAAAGGTGAAAGCCAAGGAAGACTCTGACCTTGACCCCCGCCCCAAGCTGCCCTGACAGAGTGTACTAATATGAAGTATGCACAAGGGGGCAGGCCAGAGCTGCTGGGAGCACCAACCTGTTGGCTATTGTGATCTTGGGTAACGTCTTTTATTTATTTATTTATTTTAAAGACTTTATTATTATTATTATTTATTTATTTGACAGAGAGAGAGATCACAAGTAGGCAGAGAGTCAGGCAGAGAGGAGGAGGAGGAAGCAGGTTACCCGCTGAGCAGAGAGCCCCGTCGGGCTCGATCCCAGGACCCCAGGACCATGACCTGAGCCGAAGGCAGAAGCTTTAACCCACTGAGCCACCCAGGCACCCCGGGGTAATGTCTTTTAAAATAATCACCTTTACTGCAGAGTTGGTGTGTAAGCACACTTTCTCAGTGAATACGCGAAATCCTTTGACAGTGCCATCATGCACTTCCCAAAGCACATGTTAATCCAGGTTATAAAGGAACCAAATATGCATCTGTGGGTTTTTGTGTACTTTCTGTGGCCTCTTTGTAGAGGAATTAAATCGGTTCCAGAAAGGAATCAAGAAGTTCAGGATTTCAGACAACCCAGAACACTTACGCTTCTGTACTGAACAGGAGCTAATGAACTGCAGTTTTTTAAAAAAGAAAAGCATGGATTCTAGTTCAGGTTTTCTCTCTTCTAGATGCATGGCTTTGAGTAAGTCACTTAGCATCTCTGGAATACATATATATGTATGTATTTAATTTGCAAAATAAAGGGATTTTATTATTATTTTATATTATTATATTAATATAATTATATAAAACATAATTTTATAAAATATTATATAAATGATATAATATATAATAAACACAATATAATAAATATAATATTTATATAAATAATTATATAAAATATAATTATAATTAATAATATTATTATATTATATTATAATTATTATTAAAATAAGGGCCAACATTTCTCAATCCAATAAAAGTATGACTAGCAAGTCATCTAAAATCTCTACTAGATACCACAGAAGTAAGAAGAAGAAAGAGCGTGACCAGGCAGATGAGCCAGGACGAGTGAAAGGAGGAGTGGAGGCACAGGTAAGAGAGTTTAAGCCAAGAACATGGGCCTCATTTTGGTAAAACACTGGACTAAGATCTCTAATGCTCTAATTCTTTACCTTTTCACTTGGGTGTCTTCCAGAGACCCAGCCCGACCCACATCAAAGGCGTTGTCTTTTCCCCATAAGCCCTCTCTCTCCCCAGCATCCTTGCCTGCAGACGGGTCATTCAAAAGTACTTCCTCCGAACCCAGCCACGGGTGCCCTGCGGGCCATGGATCTCAGAGCCAGTCTGGTGGGGAAGGCAATAAGGAGGTGAGAAATACACAGACCACTGTACGTGCTGCTGAGTTCTACAGTCAAGAAAAGAGGGGGAGGGGTGCAGAGCAGAGCAGGGCTGGGAAGATGCTGGTTGGGCGGGGGGCTGGGCTGGAGAGGGTGCGCCTGAGAAGCATGGGAGTTGAGAGAAGGCCTGTGTGACACAGGGTAGTGAGCAAGTGAGAAAGCAAGACGGGCGTGGAGGAGGCACACAGCATCCTCCAGGCCTACCAGGGATGGTTTTGTTCTAAGGGAGATGACAGGCCACCGCTCCTTCCATCCTCTTGCTCATCAGCTCTGTCCTACCAGTCACCAAATCTGGCTCATCTTTGCTTTGAACGCCCTTTCTATTGCTGCATTCTTTCGTATTTCAAGTCCGACCTGGGCCTTTCCCGAGTGCCCGGACAGTCTCTTCATGGACCTCCCCTGCCCCACGTTTGTCTCACCGTGTCTGCAGACCGCTGCTTACCAAATCTGCCTCAAGCCTCCTTGATGCTGCTACACCCCTACTTCAAATCTTCAGTGGCTTCTTGTTGCCTATTGGGACGATTACCTTCTTCTGCTTTAAGATCTTCAACGTCACCACCCCATTTTCGCCACATTGCCTCGGTGCCTGATGACACTGCAACCCTCCCCCCGCGCCCCCCCTCAGTTCCAGGCATCCTCACGCATGCGCATTTCAGGGGTGATGTACAGGCGCTTTCAACCCCCCATTTCTCCCTCCTGACAGGATCCAGCACATCCTGCTTGGTTTCCACTTCTTCACCTAGTCCCCCCGGCCCAGCGCGTCTCCATTCCTGCTGCCATCATTGCTTTGGGGAGAACGAGCGGAGTGACCCAGACCAGCCAATCAGACTGCATTTGGGATCCTCGCCTCCTAGGACAGAGCTGCTGTTTCTCGCGGATGAGGTGGGCATGAATGTGAAGCCGGGAACTGCTGAGCTCCTTCTGCCATCAGAACGTCAGGCTGGTACCATGGAAAGCAGGGTGCAGAGAGACGAGAAAAAATGAGATCCTTCCTTGATGGCTTGGGACGCTGTACTTTACAGGGACATGAGCCCATGAAACCCCTTTCTCACTTAAGCTCGTTTGATAGGGCTTTCGGTCCCCGGTGGTGGAGGGCGTCCTAACACAGAAGTCTGTTATAGACCAGGCACTGTTCCAGCAAAGCCCTGCTCTCAGAAGGCTAGCAGGTGACTGCTTTTTAGTGGTATGATTTGAAAAGAGTGGTGCGTTATTAGTACATGTGAGATCTAGGCCCCAAATTCTTGGCCACTTTTGAGGAAGCCACGACTGAACTCAGGTACCCATAAAGGAGGCAGGCCCTTGGTCCTCCCTCTGAGCCCTGGAACTTGCTGGCAGAATACTTTTCCTGTGCCCAACTGAAAGAAGATGAAGCAATGCCCCACCCCCACCCCCAGGGACCTGCTTGCTGCCAGGATGTTGCCCTTGGCTCCCTCACCCCGCTCCTAGCATGTGATCTGCCAGGAGAGGTGAGAATTATAACCCTCCTGGGCTACAGGCCCTCCTTTCCCTCTAGAATGGTAAATGGCTGTAGATTTCACTTCTGCTTTATTAGTCTATGTTCTCTGTAAAAGGGCACACGTTTCAGGATTATTCGTTTGTTTTTCATCTCGGCTAACACATTTTTGTACCTCCTTGGGCCTCAGTCTTCTTACCTGTAAAACAAGACTCAGGCCAAATGATCTCTAAGGTCATTTCTAGCAAACACCCCGTGGTTAACCAATGATGTTTCATCGGTAAGATGTTATGTGCCTGTCGTAGACACACACACACACACACACACACACACACACACACACGTTTATTCGTAGGTTTGATTCTGAGCCTAATTCCTCATGTAGCATCTGCATGCAAGTGTCTCCTAAAGAGTGGAAATAAGGGGCGCCTGGGTGGCTCAGTGGGTTAAGCCTCTGCCTTTGGCTCAGGTCATGATCTCAGGGTCCTGGGATTGAGCCCTGCATCGGGCTCTGCTCAGTGGGGAGCCTGCTTCTCACTCTCTCTCTGCCTGCCTCTCTGCCTACTTGTGATCTCTCTCTGTCAAATAAACAAATAAAAATCTTTTAAAAAAATAAAAAAATTTAAGAAAAGAGTGGAAATAAATCTTCATAGGAGCAAATACACACTTTGTCAACGGTTTCATTACAGCTTAACCAAATTTCTTCGAACAGGACAAAGGCACTATAGAGGACAATTTGAAAGTTCTAAAGAGAGCAGCTTACATTTGGGGAAAAAAATAGCAAAAAACTATCTGAGTGATTTCTTAAGTGGTGAAATCCTCCCTTTTGCCCTTTTTCTTGAGTTTTAAAAATAGCGTAAGTAGAATGTTACTCAACTTTCTACAAGAAAACATACCTTTAGGCTGAGAGACAGCATTAGAAATTTCATCCTAAAGAATTATTGGGGGGGGGGGTCTGGGGTGGAGTTAGCCTCCAGATAGAGGCTTCTAATTAAATTGTCTTCTCAAGCAGAACTGCAGAGTATACGCTATAATCACCACAATTCAGTTTAAATCTGGGACGGAATGATAATTTTGTTAGTTCAGAGGTTTTTAAACTATGGCTCATAACTGCCGGATAGTTTCTGATGACTTTTCAAGGTTCTGCAAGGCGTATGTATTTGCTGGGGGACCAGGGGATTTTCCATAAATGAACAAATAAGGAAGCTTTTACAGTCTCAGGAAGTTTAAGTAGGTCTCCGATGATCCAGAAGTGCTGGAGTTGTCTTCCTGGCTTCGCAGAAGACAACACATCCACGACAATTGATTCAGGAAGAAGCTTTGAATGCTTTTCCTATGAATAGGATCCCACTGGCCTTCATTCATCTGCAGCCCTTATCCCAGTTCACCGGCCGTGCAGCTTCAGGAAGTAAAAGCCGATGGCTGGAGTGAGGTTGGTCCAACCTGTGACCTTGGCCTCAGCCCTTCAAGGTTTACCACCTGAGCCAGCCAGTCCTAGGCAAACCAGATCATCCCGTCCTGCATTTTTCAGTGGTACTACTTGAGTGCACTACGCTAGGGGAAGGGGACACTGAAGTAGAAAAGGGGCATGGGATCAGGAAGCTTACATTCTTGGGAGAGCAGAGGTTGATGGATCAACCCGTGAGTAAAAGGAAATTAAAACTGGAATAAGAGCTATGTTGGAAATGTTAAGGTTTACTGCAAGTACAGAACACGGGAATGAAACCTAACCGAGAGTAGGCGAGGAGTAACTTCCCTGTGAAAGAGATATTTGGCGCCTGGGTGGCTCAGTGGGTTAAAGCCTCTGCCTTCGTCTTGGGTCATGATCTCAGGGTCCTGGGATCGAGCCCCGCATCCGGCTCTCTGCTCAGCAGGGAACCTGCTTCCCCCTCTCTCTCTGCCTGCCTCTCTGCCTACTTGTGATCTCTCGCTGTCCAATAAATAAATCTTTAAAAAAATATTAAAGAGACATTTGAACTGGAAGCTCAAGGATGAGGAGGAAAGTAGACCAGGCCAAGTGTGGCATCAGCATTCCCGCTGGAGGGACCAGCATGTGCATAAGTCCCTGAGGTGGGACGGAGTTCGGCTGTCTCCAAAAAACAGAAATGGAGCTCAGTCTGGCTAGAGCAGTGGTTTCTAAAGTATGGCACATGGGACTCTGGGGGTCCCTGTGACCTTTTCAGGAGTTCTGCAAGGTCAAAACTATAATCAAAAGAACGCTGGGATGTTACCTGCTTTTTTCCCTGTGTTGACATTTACACGGACGGTGTAAAAGCAACGACGGGTGACAGTGCCAGAGCCTGACTGAGAAGAAAGGCAACGCCACCAACAGTCCAAGCAGCCACTGTCTCTCCCTGCTGCACACTCAGCTCTACAAAAGGTCGGCTCACTAAAGAATGCCCTTGATGAAACCGTCCAAATCATCAGTTTTATGAAATCTCGACCCTTGAGTACACGTCTCTTTAGTATTCTGTGAGGCTAGCTCCAGAGTGTGCGGAAAGCACTTCTGCCACACACTGAAGAATGAAGGTTGTCCCAAGGAAAAGCTGTGTGACTCAGCTGTGAGATGCACCGGCCACTTTTTCATGGAACGCCACTTTTACGTGAGAGAACAATTGACAGGCACATTGCAGTTATTAATCCTTGGGTCACTAGCAGACATTTTGTAGAAAATGAATGAAAGATGCCTATCGCTTCAAGGCAAGCAACCGACACTATTTGTTGCCAATGATAAAATTCAAGCTTTCATGCGAAAATTTTAGAATTTTGGAGAATTTGTATCTGCTACTTTGATCTGGGTATCTTCCCAATGCTTAACACAGACTCATAAGATTGATGGTGGGAATATTTGAGGTTGCTGTTGGACAATATAATTCTTCCACAGAAACTTATGAACATCTCCTTGGTGAAAAACTGCATTTTATTTATAAAGATAGATGCAAAAATTCTAATTAGAATACAATCAAACACCATATCAATAAACCAATTAGAGTTTATTCAGGAATGTAAAAGTATTTTCATATCAGGAAATTGGTTAACATATCATTAGTTAAACAAATTAAGGGAGAGCATTGATATGATCTTATCAATAGATGCTTAAAAGGCATTTAATATAGGAGACATTCCTAATTAAACTCTAAGAAAAGATAACTACAAGGAAAACACTTAAATAGAGTAAAAATATTTCCAAAAACCTCTCCACTAATTGTCTTCATGGCTACAATAAAACCCTTTCTTTTAAAATCAAGATCTAGACAGGAAAGCTTTTTATGACCATTGGAGTTTGACTTTGTCTTGGGGGAGCTAGTGAATGTAATAAAAAAAGAAAACAAGTACCAACAACAACACCACCACCAACAACAAACACTTGAAAAAAGAAATAAATACTGTGCAATTTAGCTGATGATATAAAATTCAAGAGATCCTAGTACTTTTTAAAAACATTATAATTAATATGAGAAGTTAAGAATCTGAGGCTACAAGATCAATATACATAAATTACTAGCTTTTATTTATTCTGATAATAAGGATATAGAAATGGAAAAGGAAAATATTCTATTTACAAAATAGTGAGCAAAAATATCAAGGAATACAGTTAATAATAAAGGCACATTTATATGAATATAACTAATCTTATTACGGGTCCCAAAACAAAGTCTGCACAAATTTAAAGATAGACCATATCCTTGGATGGGAATGTGGAATATCACAACACTATTAACTCTCTCCCAAAATACACAAATATGATACCATTACAATTAGAATTGTAGTCTTTTTAGTAAGGGTGAGTGGAGACTGGATAAAATGATTTTAAACTTCATAAGGGCAAATAAATGCTCAAGAACAACTAGGAAAAGAATAAAAAAGAACAGCAACAGGGCAACTGTCCTACCGCACATCAGAGTATCTATACTATAAAGCCATTACGAAATAAATATGATATTAGTATGGGAATGAAAAGTGGATCAGTGGCAAAGAAAAGAATCCAGAAGTAATCTTGTGTAGAACTTAATATACGTTGTATATCAAATGTGGTAGTTCAATTTAGTGGGGAAATAATAAATTATTTAAAAAATGATTCCAGTATAACCATCTATCCATCTGAAATAAAATAAAATAAAATGCCTATTTTATACCACATACAAAAATACATTCCCCAGAGAGTACGGTCTTAATGGTAAACAACAAAACCAGACAAAATATTGCAGCAATATCCAGGAGACTTTGTGTACAATCCGTGGACAGGGAAACCTTAGGAAGATTGGAAAATGCAGAGGCTCTAACAGAAAAGATATCTCTGACCACATTAAAAATGTGTACGGGTAAAGATATAAACAAAATCAAAATATGAATGACAGATTTGGGGGAAAAAAAGACACCGGTAGGGCCAAGTATGTAAGTATTTATATAATATAGGAATTAATTATATAAGAATATAGGAATTAATTTATATAAATAGATTTTTTAAATTGGCAACTCAGTAGAAAAATGATCAAAGAGCTCAAACAGCAATTTATAGAAGCATGTATCCAGAATGCCAACAAGTGTCCAAAAAGATGCTTGAATTTACCATAGGGAAATACAAATTAAGTAATAACAAGACATCGTGTCATGAACAGCAGGCCAGTCAAAATCAGCACAACTGAAACATACACCATTGGTGGATATGTGAATTTTACAGCATTTAAGGAAAGAAACCAAACATTGTCTATTAAAATTGAAAATATACATACTCAGAAGACTACACAGGCAAACTGTGGTATATGCATACAGTGGAATACTACTCAGAAGTAAAAGAGGAACTGTTTGACATACAACAAGATGCTTGGTTTGTTTATTTATTTATTTACTTATAGATTTTTATTTATTTATTTGAGAGAGGGAGAGACACAGTGAGAGAGGGAACACAAGCAGGGGGAGTTGGAGAGGGGCAGGCAGGCTTCCCGCTGAGCAGGGGAGTAGGGAACCCGATGTAGCGCTTCATCCCAGGACCCCGGGATCATGACCTGAGTTGAAGGCAAATGCTTAATGACTGGGCCACCCGGGCGCCCCATCAACATGGTTCAATTTCAAAAACAGTATGCTGACAGAATAATCCAGATACGAAATAGAGTCCAGACTGTATGTTCCCATTTATGCCAACTTGAGAACAGGGAAAAGTAAGCTATGCTATTAGAACATCTGTATCAGGACATCTATTCATAGCAGGGTTCAGAGAGGCAAAGCCTGGAAACCAGATGAGTCCTCATTAATACAGAATGGGTGATTGTAGTCCACACCAAGGACTAGCGTACTGTCAATGAAAAAGGAAGGCACAGAGGTATACCAAACGGCATGGAGGGATTTCTTCAATGGATTGTTTATACACGAGGTGCAGAAAAGCATTAACGATGTAATCCCATGTTTGTGAAATGATGACCCCACCCCCATATCCAAATGTACATACATGTATATGCATGTGTATGTTGGGTCTGCAACTCCTTATAGGGATATGGAGGCAAACACGGAAACATACACATTAGGTAGGTTAATATGGATTACAAGGGAAGGAGAATGGAAGGAGAAGATGGGGAAAGGGGCATCAAGCGAAAAGAGAAAGTGAGCTACAAACAACGGAATGATTACATTTGTGCACTTAAAATTTACAGAGGATTACTCCAAGAAAATGCTGCCCGTCTTGTTGATATTTTGAATTTGATCCTTGGGTTAAACTAGACCTTGCAACTATGTATTTGGACTGCATATTGGTCCTTCTTTACTTGTACAGAATGGAACTTTAAAAGCCCTTTCTATTTTACAGAGAAGAAACTAAAGTTGTAAAGCTTAACCAACTTGTCCCAACGAACTCAGCGAGGAAGTGGCAAACCACGGATTTGAAGCAGGTGGTCTAACTCCACGAGCCACACACACATACTTGCTAAATGCCTTCTCATAGTTTAGCAGAGGTAAGTCAGAAACTTGCCTTGGGTGCAAAACTTAAGGAAGTGCTGAGAAACTCAGAAAGCCAGAAAATGCAAACAAAATAAAACACACACACACACACACACACACACCCCATATCTGAACAAAAATATCAAAAATTTCAATAAAGATAGGATATGACCCTGCATGTGCATGGCTAGGTCTCACTTGCCTCACCTGAACCCCAAACCCCTTGGATCTGCTCTTCTTGAAAATTTGATATTTTGTTCATCATAGAGTATTTTACATTAATTTTGATTTCAAGAAAATATTGTATGAAAACATTATTGATCTTGCTTACTGAGTTTTGGGGCACCCCTTTAAAAGTAGTGCCCCTACTCTCAGCCTCCCCCTAATCTTAGCCATCTCCATCATTAGGCAACTGTGTTAAACTAAGCCAAGCACCATGTATATGTGAGACTCTGTTTTCTCATCTGTAAAGGGGGGACGATGGTTTCCCTGCCCCACTTCTCAGGGTTGTGGCGAGAAACGAAGAAGATATGGATAAGCCAGTGCTTGTGAAATGTACCCACTCTTGCTACTGGAGTGGTTCACCAAGGGATACGCAAGTTGAATCCCCCAGGCTTGGACAGGCTGTTGTGGGCGTGGCCTGCCTACACCCATTGCTGGAAAGTCCTCTGTAATTCTAATCTTTGGGTGGCTAGTTGGCAGGTGCAGTAGCCTTCATCTGTCACGCTGCCCCCCATGTCTGAACAGGTGGCACCAGAATGTTCCTCTTAAGCTACAGCTGTGCTTCTCTACCTTGCATGTGCACACAGATCACGTGGGGATCTGGTTAAAAACCATATTTGCACTTGGTCAATCTGGGGTGTCTGCACGTTGAGCAAGCTCGCAAGGGAGGCCCATGACTGGTCCACAGACCGCACTTGGTTTGAGTAGCAAGGAGCAGTAGCAGGACATGGGGTGAATGGGTCTGCAAGGCTGAAATGCACCAAAATAACTCAGGGCAGCACACCCCAGCAATGGTGCAAGCATTTTAATCCTTATAGAAGCCCTGGGAGGTGGGCTGATGCCCACTGGAGACCACCTCTAGTCACACAAGCTTGGATTTATTCAGCTTGCTGCAAGAGAGGACACATACCAAGGAACCATAGGAGGGAACTGGAGGGGTTTATTATAGGATTTGGGGTTGCGCTGAGAGAGTCTTAGGAGGGTGAAGGGGCTGGGTGCCACCCAGGCAAGAGTATTGTGATGATTGGACACCTTGGTAATCCATTTCCTCCCTCCCTCCCTTCCTGGCTGCCTCTCTCTCTCTCCCTCCCTCCCTCCCTCCCCCTTCCCTTCTTTCCTTTCTTTTTTTTTCTTCAGGAAGATGAAAGATTAAAGTACATCGAGCTGCCGTCATGGAACAGCAGTAGTCACACAAATCAGTCGGGAGATGGGCACATTAATTACATCTATGGTTGCCGAATGTCCTTCTCTCTGTTCTGGGTCATACATACTCAGACTGGCCTTGCGGCTGATTTGTTTCCACGGAGTTAAAGACTGAACTTTTCTGAGTGTTGTTCCAATTCTGTGAGTGATGAACACTGCAGCCAGTGCTGTCTAGACCGGGGTGACTCTGGGCCCCTGATGCAGGCCCTGTGTCTCTGAGGGCCCCTCACCCGGGAGCAACTTGTCTGGAATTTTCTAAGCCCCTCCCCAGTGCCCATGCTGGCTGGCGCTGGCCCTGCAATCAGGCAGAGGTGCCCTGAGCTTCGACGGGAGCATGTGCGGGCTCCGGGTCCTGTTTCTCCCCTTCAGAGCACTCTCTGGGTCTCTACCCTGACCGTGGGGTCACCCTGATGCCCCGAGGAGCCGGAGGACTCAGGCGCATCTGCGGCCCTGTGCCTGGGCACCCGTCCCAGGAGGGTGTCCTGACAAGCAACATATTGCCCCCACTGGCGACACAGGGTCTCTTTGGCAGAACTGGGTGAGACGGGGGTGCTGGAAGGGTGCTGGCTGACCCACAGTGACTCAGATTGGTTTTTGTTTGTTCTATATTTCATGTTTTATTTATTTTATAATGCCTGTTTTTATTTAAACATTCTTTTCAGCTCTATTGAGGTATCATTGACAAAACTGTGAGACACTGGAAGTGTACGTTATGATTTGATAGATGTGTATATTATCAAAGCATCTCCCCCCCGTCTGGTTAATTACATGTCCATCGCCTGACATACGCATCTTTTTTTGTTTGGCGAGAACATTTAAGTTCTGCTCTCTTAGCAAATGTCAATTATACAATGCAGTGTGTGTTATATCTTCTGTCTCCAGACCTTATTCATCTTATAGCTGAAGGTTTTCCCCTTCCACTAACCTCCCTTCCACTAATGCCCCCACCCGGGGGTATAGCTCAGTGGTATAGCATTTGACTGCACTAATGCCCCCACCCTCCCGAGCCCCTGGCAACCACTTTCAACAGTGGTTGGCTTTCTCAGGCTCACTTTTTTTTTTTTTTTTAAAAGATTCCACTCAAATTGTTTATCTGTTCAGAACAGATATCTCTGTACAGAAGATCTTTGCCTGGGGCCCTTCCCATCCAAGGACTGGACCCATCACAGCATAGCCGGCGGCTGCTGGGGCCATTCTTCACTTTTTCAAGTATTGTCCCCCTCCTTGTAAAGAAGAGGAAGCAGAGGTTCACAGAGGTCGATCAGCTCGCCTATGATTCCGCGGCTGCTGGACAGTGGGGCAGGGACGCAGACTCCAGTGAGCTATGTTCCAAGGCTGGGGCTCTAACCCCTGTGCTCCCTTGGCCATGTGGCCAACTCCAAGGGCACCTTGGATGTCTGCAGCCCCTTCATCTGTGCTCCATACACTGCTGATATTCTGAACACGGCTCTTGCTTTTCAAATGACTTAAATGGTCTTTAATTTTTTTTTCCCCCCTGCATGGTGCTTGTAAATCTGCATGTGTCCCCCATATTTTGCACTTTCTCTCCTGCCTCCTCCTGACGCTATGTCCTTTGGACTGATACTGATACCCAGTCCAGATTTGTCACAGGATGATGGAAACACTCCAGAGCATTAACTTTGGCTTTATGTGAACACTAGGGACTGTGAACAACTAAGAATGTTCTCTCAAATGGCACGGGTACTATCCAGATTGCTGGGGGTGGTGCTGAGGTTAGCTGTGAGGAGGAGGCGGCATAGGCATGTGGGCAGGGAAGCAAAATGTGTTAAGTCTTCTATTATGGGGTCAGCCCACCCAGTGTGGTCACCCTCCCCACCGCCGATTTCAAGAACGAGAACCCAAGGGAAGTTGGGCCGTGACTAAGAGGCTAGTGCCCTCTCCACAGGGAAGACGGTCTTGTTGCTCCGGTGGGATGAACCTGGTTCATGTCATCAGAGAAGATTCCAGAATACTACAGTGTTAGTGGTGAACTCACACTCCTCTGTGTGAGTTCTGCGGTCAGTCCACATTGGAGACAGTGTCTATAATGAAAAGCGTGTTGACTTTGGAGTCTACTGCTGTGGGCTGGAATCCCAGCATTGCTAGTATAGGAGGGGTGTGACCCTGTGGAAGTTCCCCAAGCCCTCTGTGCCTCGGTTTCCTCATCTGAAGAGTGGAGAGAATTTCTTTCTCAGATGACTGTTGTGAGGACTGAAGGAGATGATGCCGGTGGAGTGTCTGGTACAGAGTATGCCGTGGGTACTGGTACCCTTTCTGTCTGAGACTGGCTTACTGGGGGTGGGGGAGACCATGGCCTGGCTCTCCCCGGTGTCACTTCAAAACTTTAGACAGCTCTCTCCCACCTATCTGCAGTTTGTTTTTAAAAATCAGTTACAGGGTGCCTGGGTGGCTCAGTAGGTTAAAGCGTCTGCCTTCGGCTCAGGTCATGATCCCAGGGTCCTGGCATCGAGCCCCGCATCAGGCTCTCTGCTCGGCAGGGAGCCTGTGTCCTCCTCTCTTTCTGCCTACTTTGTGATCTTTCTCTGTCAAATAAATAAATAAAATATTTTTTTAAAAAATAAAACAAAATAAAAAAATAAAAATAAAAATAAAAATCAGTTACAAATGAAGCATCCATTATGTCCAAAGCCTTGGCACCCATTTTCCATTTTCAGCCTCTATCATCCCTGCACGTAATGCAGTTCAAAAACTTGGTGCCGTAGAAGCTTCTTTCCCTCATCCAGAAGGTTCTCTTTCAGATTTCCCTCTATGCCAGACCTTCTTAATTTCCTTGACACTTGAACATCTCCCTTCTCCTCTAAACATTGTGTTTCTCACTCACCACAGTGTTTGTGGGGTAACTTCAAGACTTTTGTAAAGCACACCTGTGAGAATATTCCAGGGCTGAGCATGCCCTCCTGTTTTCTTCCTCCCCCTTGGCGTTTCTGTTCTGAAGGCCCCACACTGTGGGCTGTTGAGGGAACAGTAGTTAGCCGCCCTCGCTGTGGGGTCAGACGTATCTAGGCTTGACTCCTGTCTCTACCATGCGGCAGTCAGCTGTGTGACTCAGTCCCCTGTGTCAGGTGGATGTGACAGGACCTGCCACGAGGCTGGAGCAGGTCAGGGGGGGAAATGCTTGGCCGGAAGACCAGGCCCGAGAGCCGAGGCAGCCACGGTGGCCGTGTTCACTGGCCAGTCCACTTCGGACCAAGCCTCATTTCTTCTTGTCTAACTCCCGCCAACCTCCTCTTGACCAACTTTCTGGTCTCCCACACTATCCATGTTGCATGCTGTTGCCAACTTCTATTCCTAAAATGTGACTTTTATCATGCTGTCCTTCCACTCAAAAAAAAAAAAAACAAAACAAAACAAAAAAAACTTCAAAAATCTCCCCTTGATGAGGCTTGCGTTTAGAGCCCTTGCGTGCAATAGCCTCATAATTCCCTCCCTCTCTTTTCTCAGCCTCCTCTGCCTCCACGTCCCTGCACCTGTCTTCAAACATCTGAGGATTCTACAAATATCTGGCCACGCCAACAGGCCTGCCACCCAGCCCACAGACTTTTGGGAGAAATGAACGCCCCCAGGGAAGTGGAGATCTGAACTGTGCCTCCCAGTGTGAGCAGGGGTGTCTTCAGAGGGAGTTCGAGTCAGAGGAGAGGAGAGTCTCTGGCAAGAAAGGACACAAAAGAGAAGATGATGGCAGGACGCAGGGTGTGGGGGCAAAGAGGTCTGGGGAGGCTGAAGTCTGGTGCCCAAGTGTGGCGGTGGGAGGTAGGGGCAGGTGGTGCTGGGCCCCCTAGGCCAGCACAAGGCTTTGGGTTGTGGTGGAGGTTCCTGACCATTCTTAAACAAGGATGTAATATCCAGTCATTTCTAAAGAAAAGAGCAGTTGAATAGCCATAAAAGGATTTCATGGTTATTATAGAGAACTGGAAAAACACGAAAAACATTGAAAAAATAGAAAAGTAAAGATTAGAAAATAGGGGCACCTGGGTGGCTCAGTGGGTTGAGCCTCTGCCTTCGGCTCAGGTCATGGTCTCAGGGTCCTGGGATCGAGAGCCCCGCATCGGGCTCTCTGCTCAGCCAGGAGCCTGCCTCCTCCTCTCTCTCTGCCTGCCTCTGCCTGCTTGTGATCTCTGTCTGTCAAATAAATAAATAAAATCTTAAAAAAAAAAGATTAGAAAATAAAATCTTGTGGGCTGGAGATAAACATTGATACCATTACTGTATTTACTTCCTATTCTTTCCTTCCCTCTCTCAGTGTGAGTGCCGCATAGTGAGTGCTTACTGTGTACAAGGCATTGTTTTCTTTTTAAAGATGTTATTTATTTATTTATTTATTTAACAGCGCAAGAGAGATAGAGAGAGAGAGAGAGAGAGATATCACAAGAGGCAAAGCAGCAGGCAGAGAGGGGGGGAAGCACACTCCTGCCAAGCAGAGAGCCCGATGCAGGGCTCGATCCCAGGACCCTGAGATCATGACCTGAGCCAAAGGCAGAGGCTTAACCCACTGAGCCACCCAGGCGCCCTGTACAAGGCATTGTTACAAGAGCTCTCCTCATTTAATCCTCACGATAGCCCTGTGTTGTAGACAAAATAATTATTTGCATTTACAGATGAGGAAGTGTTATGAAGCTTCTCTGGGTCCAGCAAGTGGGAAGTGGCAGAGTTAGGCTTTGGACAAGATAACGGGCTCTGCACCCCTAGACCACATTGCTGCTTGGCGATCACACAGTCAACACAGATGCACATATACTTAGAGAGATGTAAAGTTTTTGTTTAAAATGGAGTTTTCTGAACTGGGGTTTTAAAAAGAATTTTGAGGGGCACCTGGGTCACTCAGTCGGTTAAGCATCTGCCTTCAGCTCAGGTCATGAGCCCATGTTGGGCTCTTTGCTCCCAGGGAGAGCCTGCTTCTCCTTCTGCCTTCCACTCCCACTGCTTATGCTTACTCTCTGTCTCTCTCTCTGACGTATAAATAAATAAAATCTTTCAAAAGAATTTTGGTAGGTGTATGAAGGAGCTGTGTAGGTGGGGAGTAGTTCAGAAAGTGTACTGGGGAAGACAAGTGGGGTGCCCACAGGAAGGAGATGCACGAGGGTCAGCGGCGAGCATAGGGGTGGGGAGGGGGGAAGAGTATGGAGACCGCACGAGGTGGAAAGAACAGACGCCGACTCAGTGGTGTGCACCTGAGAACACGTGTCCATGTGTGTGCGCGTGTGTCAAGGAGATAGCTGAGGCAAAAGAAGTGATGAGAGAAATCCTGAGGATGCTTTCCTGCGCACCTGAGTGGGTGGTAAAGCTGTCACAGGAGGGAGGAAGGTCAGGAGGACCAGGAGGGGACGAGTTCCTCCGGGACCTCACGAGAGGGTGCTGTCTGCCAGCTGGACATGTTCACTAGGCAGACAGACACACACAGGTGGACAACAGTGGTGTTGGCTGCGTTGCTCATACTGAAGTCTGGGAACATGAGTTTCCCTGGGAAGAACGGGTAGAATATTTAAAAGAGGAAACAGCAGAGGAAGCTCAGGGACACGTCAGACAGGATGGCAGAGTCAGATGGTTGGATGTGAGAGTGGCCAACACGCAGAGGTCATAGAGCTGGATGGGGTGGGATCAGGAGGAGGAGGCCTCTAGACTCAGTGCTCTCCTCCCCAAACCCCGTTTCCATGGACTAATCTCTCACTTTCACCCCGCTTCCCCGGCGCCCTTCATTGTTCTAACCCAGCGCGCTGTACTTCTGTGTCTCTGAGACTGATTTACAGCCCCACCTCCTCCAGCAAGCTTTCTCACCTGCTCACTACTGGGCTTCCAGCCCTCTGTCTACTACCCCCTGCCCCAGCCCCATCACTTATCTTGTTTTCTCCCAAGAGTCCAAGCTTGTGGGGCAGGGGTTGGCCCGCCTTGGAGCCCCACAGTGTCTGATAAGTTGGTTGCTTATAACTCATAACATAGAGTCTATTATTTTACTGGTATGGTTTGGATTTT
Organism: Mellivora capensis; assembly: GCA_004024625.1. Taxonomy (NCBI): domain Eukaryota; kingdom Metazoa; phylum Chordata; class Mammalia; order Carnivora; family Mustelidae; genus Mellivora; species Mellivora capensis. Next base: position 25,034 of record PISX010013833.1, on the reverse strand, counting down.
TAAAAATACATTTCCTTTACACCAGGATCTCCTTGCCCTTTTCAGCTCAGTCTCAGCTTTATGAATTCTTCCCATGGCATCTTCTTCCCTACTAGCTTCGCATTTTGCTCCTCGAATGCTCCACAGGCAGCCAGAGCTCTGAGATGCATCTTCTGTTCCCTTGCCTTTTCTCACTTCCCCATTGGTCTCTACAGCAGACGTCTCTCACTCTCAGTTTATGGTTTTCATCCTAGAACCTGCGGTGCATTCCTTCTGGCATCCCATGCTTGCCTGAACACTTAACTGTAAGTACAACAGGTATAGTCTGTTGTGCTTTTTGCAGCATGAATTCAGTGACTCTACCAGCCCTCTAGGCAGCTCTGATGGCAGGTGTCAGATCTCCACCAAAAGCTGCACAACTTCATCTTGAGTTCTTCCAATCCTCGTGGGTTCCATGGAGAACCAGGAAGAATCCTCACTCATAGAGCGTATATGTATATGTGTGTAAGTATGTGTGATGACTGATAGCAGTGATTACGACGACAATGGCATTGGGAATAATCACTACCGTTTTCGGAGCACTTACGACATGGCAGGCCCTGTGCAAAGTGCCTTGTAGACACAGCTTCATTCAGCCCTCCCTTCTTGGCCTGCCTCTCTTCCACGTGCGGTGGAATCTTGGAGTTGCTCTTAGATCACTGAGGTCCTGGCTAGGAATTTTTGGCTTCCCCTGTGCAGGTGGGATGGGGTAGACCCAGAAGCTTTCTATGATCAGCACAGAAGCTTCAGAGGAAATCCACGGCAGCAGTGAAGGGCGTTGACCTGATTTTCTCTCATCTCCAGCTCTCTTATTGCCCCTCCTTCCACCAAGCCAGATTAGGGTTTGGATGCTATAGTCCATCTGGGGAAGCAATGACACTTGACCTTCCGCTGGAGATGCTGTGCCTGAGGAGCATGGGTCTGAGGCACAACGCTACTAAATAAGCAATGCTTGATGGGATTCTAATTAAATTAGAGAAGACAAAGTCTAGGCAGGAAAGTTTTCTTAGAAAGAATTGATTTTCCCAGTCTTGCCTTTCAAACTTCCACTCCTGCTTAGGGCGATCAGCATTCTAATGGGGAAGAGGTAGAAAACCAATGGTGTGGATGTAGAGAAATACAAAACAGAACATTTCCCTATTTCTCTAAATTGTTTGAAAAAACATCCAGTTGAAGAAAATTAAAAAAAAAAGGGGGGGGGACTTCACTGAGTGACGTGACTGGATGTGGGAACGAGCAGAGATTGAATTTGGTGTTTAAGGTCAGTGAAATGGCATGAAACGATGGCAGACTGCACCGGTCCCGATCCCAAGAGAAGTTAAAAATAAAGCCTTTTGTCTTACAGTGCTGTTCCATTTCGAAAAGGCACCAGAACACACTCTGAAATAAAAGGTGACTCAAGGAGGATGACCTGTGAAGGGGGACGGCAGGGAGGAGTGAGACAGCAGACTGTGGTGGGGAGGGAAGCCAGCGGGCATGAGGTGGAGGGGTTTTCTGGTTCGTGTCTTAGTTGGCTTGGGCTGCCATAACAAAATACCCTAGATGGGGTGGTTTTGAAAAAGAGCTCAACTTATTTCTCATAGTTTTGGAGGCTGAGGGATTTGGCTTCTGGGGGAGAGCTCTCTTCCTGGCTCGTGGATGGCTCTCTGGTGTCTCTTCTTCTGAGAAACTAATCTTGTTGGATCTTCTGGATCAGGGCCTTATCTTTATGACCTCATTTACCCTTAGTTACTTCCAAAAAGGCCCTACTCCAAATTCAGTCACACGGGGTTTAGTTAGGGCTCAACTCATGAATTTGGGGTCGGGGTGGGGGGACAAAAACAGATGGGGAAGGGGCCAGTGAGAACAAAAAAGGCAGAGAGGACTTGTGGAACCATGGATGGGAATGTTGGTGTCCGGGAAGTGGGGAGAGTGGACGACTTCTCAATAAATCATGAGGCCAGTTTATCTGATAAGTGGGAATGGGTTTGG
>PISX010013833.1:0-22945 GCA_004024625.1 Mellivora capensis | reverse complement strand
ACCTCTAGGGTGTAAACTCCAGGGGACCCTGGATTTTTATTTATTTATTTATTTTTGCCTTGCTTGTTGCTATGTCTAAGGCTTAGGGTAGTGCCTGGCACAGTAAAAACCAAGGAAGTCCCCACAGGCTGCAAAGATGGAATGACTGTGCAGCGGCACCAATGAGAAGCATTCTGTGACCTTTCTCCCGTGTCCCTCGGGCTCCCAGGGTATGTGTGGAAGTGTGTGGAAAGAAGTGTGGAAAGAGAAAGGTTATTTGGGACTTGCCCTGGCAAGGTGGGAGTAACAGAGGGGCTGCACAAAGAAGACATTGAGTGGGCTAGTGAATGTGCTGTAGAAATGGTGGTCCACAGAGCCCAGGCTGAAGAGGAGAGATGATGAGGAAGACAGGCAGGGCGGGAGGGAGGGAGGCTCAGAGCAGTAAGAAGAGAAGAACCAGGGAAGGCTCGAAAAGCAGGTTTGGTAGGAGCGAGTAGGAAAGCCAGGGTTTGCTGAGTTGGAAAGGTGCCCTGTGATGAAAATGCCCAGCATGTGTCAAAGAAAGGTACAGTGTTTCCCAAATCTGCTTGACTGATGAATCCTTTTTATTTCTCTCCAGGAACATCCCGAGGACCTACTCTTCCTGAGAACAGAGTGTCTCAAAGTATGGTCCCTGGGACAGCAGCATCAGCAAACACTGGGGACCCGTTAGAAAGGCAGACCCTCAGTTCCCATCCCAGACCAGTCTGATCAGAAAGTTGGGGTGGAGGCAGGCCTCTGAATGAGCTCTCCAGGCGATGCTGATACATACGAACCACCAAACTAGTCAGTACTTTAGAGAAGACCGATGCATGCTCAAATCTGGGAGGGATTATTCATAAAGGGGTCAGATGAGTCGTTCATGTTAATGCTAAAGTCATACTGTATGACAGCAGACATTGAAACGGAAAGTAATTATGAGGCCAAAAGGCAGAGAGCAATGGAAAGAAGAGAAGATAGATCATATGGAAGCTATACCATGACTCCTTAAGCAACAGAAAACTGACCATAAGAATTTGTATTATATGTCTAGTTATCTAAACTCATATTTAAAAACTGATTTTAAAAGCAGTTATTCAGGATGCCTGGGTGGCTCAGTGGGTTAAGCTGCTGCCTTCGGCTCAGGTCATGATTCTGGGGTCCTGGGATGGAATCCCGCATCGGGGCGGGGGGGGTGGGGGTTCTTGTTCAGCAGGGAGTCTGCTTCTCTCTCTGCCTCTGCCTGCTTGTGTGCTCTCTCTCTCTCTGACAAATAAATAAATTTAAATTTAAAATATAATAATAGTATTTAAAAAATAAAATAAAAGCAGTTGTTCACAAAGAACTTTATAAATCAGTCAGCTCGGGAGCACTTTATGTACTATAATAAACAGTTATGGGGTTAGCACAAATTTATCAGAAGGTATAATTTTCAAGTGTTAAAAAGTGTATCTTTTCTATTCCTCATCAGAATAATTTGGGAAGGTGTTTACCATACATTTGTAATTTGCAAAAGAGCTGTCAAAAATAACTCAGGATATATGAATGCTTCAATGATACAATGAAAAAAAAAAGTGTGACTCAAAGCAATCTGTGTGCATGTTTTCAAAGTAAAATTTGAATCTGAGTCTACATTTTAAAATGCATTTTGACTCGGAATTTTCCGAGAAGGAAAAAGAAACAAAGAAGACCCCTTGAACAATTACGTAGAGCTAAATGATTGAGCTTTTTAAAGTGCCTTAGCTGGAAATAGTCTTAGTTTCTAATGCATTTAGACATAAAGAGATATCAGAAATGAAAGAATAACATTGTTCAAAAATCTGCATGAGCACAAAGACTTAATTGGAAGAAAAAATGGTAAGAAATGTCTCTGATTCTTTAAGGTAGAAGTTTGGAGAACTTTTGTTACTCTTACTTACTCAGCCCTGGTTCATTGCCCTGGCAATATACATGACCGGCGGGGTCCCTGTGACTCCACTGGTTGTGGGCTCCCATGCGCCTTCTACTAAGTGGGGATGAGCTACACTAGAGGTCAGTCAGTCTAAATTAGGATCTGTGTTTCCTACAGAAAACCCCCTACAGCTCTTAGCTGGTTTAATTTGTACAACCTTAGAATGACCCATTTCTTGATACTTTAGACCTTTGAACTGTAGTATTGTCCATATTGAGTAAGGCTTCCTTCTGAAATTTTGGCCCTCGTTTAGAGCCGTCTGTTCTCCCAAACTTCATTCGGGCATACTGCTGAGAAGTCAGGTCCAAAGTCATTAGACTGCAGATTCTAAAACCTGCCTTTTGTTCCCAGAGTTGGAATGGCATTTCTGATCAGCAAGAGGCAGAGGTAGTTCACACAGCTGGTGAATTTCTTTCACTGCTGTGACTTCTTGGAACTCACAGGCAACAGCGCTGAGCTAGGAGCTGGCCCTCACGTGCAGAGGAGGGTGATGGCCATCTGGCAAAGCCCCTGGCTCTTCCTACGTCCCCCCAAAAAATAAGGAGCGATGACTCTGGAGAGAAAAGCAGTGCTAAAGAGAAATGAGACCAACCCTCATCTTCGTGGGCCACTCACCATTTCTCAAAATGGTTCTGAGTTATAAATATCTAAGAACCCTGATGGAAATTTTGAAGGGTAAAATAAGACATTGAACTTTTCTTGTTTTTTAGTTTTTTGTTTTTGTTTTTTGTTTTCCAGGTACCTTCTCTCAAACCACTGAACAAAACCCCAGTGTATTTTCACTGTTGGTTGAGAGATAAGCTCCAAATCCCTTTAGCAGTTACTGCGGGGCCCACCATCTAGCACTATAGTACTTTACAGTCTCCCCATTTGTTTTCCTGTGCTTCTTACAGAGCAGGACACAGAGTATTTTTTTCTTCATTTGCTAAGATGGGGGAATCAATGACACCCACCTATAGGTGGCTGAGAAGGTTAGAAGACTAACATACCTGAATGAAGTTTCTAGCACAAGAAAAGTGCTTCATAGTTACCAGCTGGGGGTAGCACACAGAAGCATCGTCCAAATCCTGACTTTCTCACCTGTATGTGACCCTGGACAAGTTACTTAATCACTCTGGGCCTTGATTTCCTCATTGGAAAGTAGGCATACCAAAGTACCACCCACTTGGGTGATGAACGAAGATCTGATCTGACACTATATTACGAAGTCTTTGGAGAACAGCCTGGCACAGAGAAGGCGGTGTCCTGGTGTTATTTACTTCTTGCAACAACCCTCAGAGGTAGTTGTCAATACCCCCATTTGTACAGATAATGAAGCCCACAGCTAACAGTGGGTCCACAGTTCCAAGCCACCCCCGCCACCGTAAGAGAGGTAGATGTGGGTCTCCAGTTACATGTGACAGTCCACTCCCCGGTGGCACATGCCTGCTTCAGATGGCTTGTCATCTTCATTAGTATTCCTGATTGCTAATCAGCAACCCAGAGGCTCTCGACCCCCAGCATGTGCTAGCATCCTTCATGCCAGAGGTTGGCAGCACTTTCTTGTACTGCTTTGCTTAAATGCACAGGCGCACAGACCTCTTCCTGATCTCCGGGAAACTGGCAAAGAGGGGCTTCCAACAGATCACACTGCCTGCTTTCTCTCCCCTCCCGGGTCCACAGCACAGGGGAAAATGGGTGACTCCGAGGCGTGGATTCTTCCACGCACCCCCGCGGAGCCTCAGTTGTTCCTGCGAAAGAGCCAAGGGAGATTTTTCAAGTTGGTGTAGACTTTCTTTGCCACTGAGGGTGGGGCAATGGTGAGAAAGTGAAGAGAAAGACCGGAGGCTAGTCCAAGAATTTGCTTGTGAATGTATACCACTGCCATCTGCTGGATGGAATGGGTATCAGACCTGTTCCGATGTTTCTCTGCTATGTAATGAGCAAAGTCACAGATTCCCATTATGGGTTTAGAACCTAGTGGTTTCATCATTTCATAGTGTCAGTTCTAAATATCTGCAGATTTTGGAAATCTCATGACAGCTGTGCACAGGATTATCATGTGGATAATCGAAAGGTAAACCGATGACATCTTTGAAGCAATGCCCTCTCTAGCATTAATAGTTCCCCAGATCAAATTTATTCTCTTCCCAAATGGTTGATTTAATTGGTAGAATCAGCCCATAACTATCCAGCAAGGAAGCCTGACAGAACTTGGACCCTCATGTCAATGGCAAAAAGTACTTACAGGGAAGTGAAATCACCATCTGGCTTTATTCTTGTGTTCTCTGAAATTCCCTGTTCATGTATCCAACAATTACTTACTGAGCACTTAGCCTATGTGCCAGGCACATATCAGGGAAGCACTAAGGAAGCAAAGTGGAATAAACGTGGTCCCTGTTTAATTAATGATATTAAATTTATATATTCTGAGTGCTTAGTATGCACTAGGCATATATGCATTCCTTTACCTCTCATCCCATCCTCAGAACTACCCTAGGATTTATTATCTCATTGACAATGATCTTATTTCATTTATAAATATCTTATATTATTAACACATTTCTAGTGACTACTCGTGTGTCATTTACAGTTGAGAAAATTGAGGCTTAGGGAGATTAAGAAACAATACAGTCACGAAGAGCGGGAGTAAGATTTGGTGTGGGGAGTGGGAGTGGGTGGGTGGAGAGAAGGGTTGACAACATGAAAACAATATAGATTTTTTTCCCCCATGTAGCGAGTCTGGGTCTTTCATTTCACACACATTTTCTGTTCCATTAGCTACAGATTTCCAGCAACTTTAAAGTGCTACACAACACTCAGTAATATAGCAGCAGAAGCTTGGAAAAATTGATCGGGAAGGCTATCCCTTCCTCTAACAAGCATTTGAAATCTATCCAGTTAGCATTCTCTTCAGTTCTTAACTCTTCTGAACAGCAGGCCTGGTGTCGGCAGCAAGCCCTGAATTGTAGTTGGTTCTCACCAGTCGGAAACAAATCCCCATTGTGGTGGGCGTGATGGATACGCATTTGTTCTCTCTCCAGTATAAGAGTGGGGTGCAGGGGCAGGTGCTGGTGGGGGATACCAGGGCGGGTGGGGCAGGGAGAAGAAGGGGGGGATGAACGGAAGTTGATGGTAGAGAAGAAAAGCACTCTGTGCCAGTGCCTATGTAAAGTGCTCAAACAGCATCTAGTGGATGGAACGCTAGACGTGTAGGTGGGACAGTTGAGTGACTAGTGGTGGGTAGGGGTTTGTAGTCAGCCTGCTGGGTTAGAATCCCTGCGGCGCCACTAGCCTAACCTTTGACCTCAGACAGGTCACGTCATCTTTCTGTCCCTTAGTTCTTTCCCCTGGAAGATGGGGTTGCCTCACGGTTTGTTCTGGGGCTTTAGTGAAGTAGTCTAGACTGCCCTCTGCTCCTTGCAGCAAGGGGCCAGAATTTGGGCGGATCCTTCAGAAAAATGTGCCCTTTAGGCTTGCCTGATGCTACTTATTTCCATTTATCCGTTTGCTGTACATACTCATATTTTGCCTCTCCACAATCTATAAGGCAGGTTGGACAGATATTATCATTCCCATATTTATAGAAGAAATGCATCCCCAGGTGTTTTGGTTGAAATGAAGATGTCTTTCCAAGCAGAGCCTGCCCTTAGGACCAACCACATGAGAACCCCCCCAACCCCCTCTGCAAAGAGCATCCCATGCAACTGCATTTGTGTATCAAACTCCTATGCTGAGAGTGATTTTTAGATTGTTTCCTGGAAGTAAGTGAAAGCTGAATTTCTAGGTAGGAGCTCCAGCCTGGGATGTCCTGGAAGGAGAACCACCAGAAAGGGGAAAAGAAAGTCATTCTAAGCATTCATGGCAGGTTTCTTTTGCTGAAATTTGCTTTCTAGTAAGTTCTGATGTTGAAAGAGAAATGGAATATCTAATTTTATTTTAAACTTAACTATTCATCAGCCAATGTTATTTTGGTGGCGAATTCCATACTAGGCAAAACATTACCTCCTGATTGTTGTATGTGCTTGGGAAGTGCGATGTGAGGCAACGAGTTTTAGAGAAATAAGAACGAATGGAAAGAATCGACAAGGTATTAGTGTTGTATTGGGTCAACACTAGCCAAGGATCAGGACCAAAAGTTCGGGACGTGGGAGGGGACACGTGTCCTGAAATCTAAGGGGGAGAAAGCAGAGCGGAGTCAACTCAAAATCAGACCCAACATGCGTCACTGTGTTAAGGTCCTTCAAGGTTGTCAGTGAACGATTTGTGATCCTTGTGCCACTTCTTTGTATGTAAATGGGCTTTTAAAAAGCAATGGTCAAAGGAGTTTTCTAATAATTTAATACACGTCTATGACATTTTTAACCTAATTCTTTGCACTATATAAGGTACAGACTTGATTTTCTTGCAGAAGGTGAAACACAGGCCTATTCCAGTGATGAATTCCAACTTAGCTGGTATCGGATCAAGGGGACATCACCTTGAGAAATGAAAAGGCACCCTGGATAACGAGGTTCGGAGCACGGCGATCAGTGCCGGCTGCAACAGAGGCTTCGTATACAGCTGTCCCAACAAGCAGAGTCAGGAGTGACGCAGGTTTCCCTCATGAAATCAGTTACACGGATGTGAATGAAGCTCCCCTTTGCACCATCACTCCTCATCCTGGCTACCGCAAAGGAAGTGAAAGGTACACAACCTACCCAGTCTTCAGAATCCCAGCGTCTTTCCAGTTACCGTGTCAGAAACCGAGGCATCTGCTCGCCATCTCTCTTCTTGTGCACCGCTAAAACAATCCTTTTACTACGTTCTGTCAGTTTTATCTTCCACATACACCTTGAATCCTTCCATCCGTCTGTTTCCCCTGCCACTACCTGAACCTCGGCTCCGTCTTCTCTTGCCGGGGATGGTTAGAGCCTCCCAACGACTAGGCCTCACCCACTCCTGGTGCCACAATTCACCGCCCACAGTGACATCAGAATTATCCTTTTAAGACACAGACCTGATTATGTCCCTTTTCCTTCAAAGCTCTAATTGTTGTTCAACTGTTTGATTAACATCTGTCTCTCTATGTGAATCATAAGCTCAGGGAGACGGAGACTCTGAATGCCTTTTTCTCGCCATCGTGTCTCTGGCGTCCAGCATAGAGTCCCGTATATAGCAGGCACAAAACAATAGCTGCTGAATCAATGAATGAACTGAGTGAATACTGCCTTGTTATTCTTAAAGGATAATCTCTCTGTGTTGCTTTCTGCACGGTTATCTCAAATCAAACTCATCAACACGCTTAACATGATTTACATCTAGTACATTCTTATGAATGAAAAGCCAGAGTGCTAAGAAAATTGAATTGTTTCTCACTTCTGCATGAGTAAGCTATTAAAATAAGCAAACGTGCTTGCATCTGAAATTTTCATTTACATTCCCAAGATGGTTCATCCTAAAGACGGAGAGGGTAAGAGCTCTCCTTGCTTGGGAAACTGTAAACTGCAATCCCAAAGAAGGTTCAGAAATACAGTTTAAGATCCAACTAAATATGCTGTGAAGTGTGTAAACCTGGCGATTCACAGACATGTACCCCTGGGGATTAAAAATACTTTATATGTTTATAAAAAATAAAAAAAATTATTAAAAAAAAAGATCCACCTAAATAAAAGGCCTGATGAGTTGATGGTTCACAAATAAATATTCTCTGATGTCTCAAATGCGATGTAAATGGAAAAGATCTTAACAGAAAACATCACATTTCAGAATGAGGAAACAATCATTCTGATTTTAAAATGTGGAGACAAGAAAGCATTTGTGAGAGTAACTTATTGCTAAACCTAGAGCTACATGGAAGTTTAATTTTCAGAAAGTTCTTGGATACAATACATCTTTCGCTAATTACTTTTACATTTAAGAACAAATTGCTTTGGATAAATAATTGTATGCCGAAAGGTCCACAATGCTATCCAACAAATGGAATAATACATTTTCATCATCATCTAGTAGAAGTCCGAATGCATTTACTTTCCTAGTACTTAGGTAGTATAATTTGTACCATAATTACTGAATATTCTCCAAAATAAATACCTCACATCAGAGTAATGTGGATGGTCAGTAAATCACTATTACTTAAATAAGGATGAACAGAGCTATCACCAAGCACCCCTACTATGCAAGCCCTGGCAAAAAATTATAAACACGAACATCTTACAGCTAGAAGAGAGACCTCTAGTGTGTGTTGGAGAACTTTATATTGTGCTTCGGGCATAATTAATACAGCAAAATCACTGCAGTCATTTTGAACACTGTGGTGGGAGAGTTTTTGCCAACTCTCATTCACTTTCAATTCATTTCAACATTTCTTCCCAGCAAATGTATGCTATGTTTGCCTAGTGACTTTCTTTTTTTATCAACATAGTGCCTAAACCAATGAAGTTTTCTCCGTGATGCAAAGTTTTAAAATTCAGAGGTCACCTTTGCAGCCTCATCAGTAAACATGTCATCAGAACAGTCGCTAGCAACTCCTTGCATGCGAGCAGCAGCAGGACTCCTGAGCCAAATCCTGGCCACCAGTGTGCGGTCTCCTGCACACCAGCCCCTCATGGTAAGCCAAACGCCACACAGATATAAACACGAGGAATACACTGACACATTGCCCATTATCCAGGAGAGGAATGGATCCACTACTATTTCAAATTCAACAAATAGGTTAGCTATTAGTTGCCACAGATTTCCCACATATGCAGGTTAAATTCCTTGATGCAAAATCAGATTTAATGAATCAGGCTAGGGTATCAGCCTCAGCCTTTTAAAAATCCCTTATTTTCTCCTTTTCCACATTAAAAACACATTTGAGATAAACACAGAAAATGTTTCTCTAAAAAACACACATACACACAAAACAGGAGGTCTCTTAAGGAGTCTACTGCTGAGAAGGTAAAAGCATTTTGCTCATTTTTAATTTGCTAAAACAATCCAAGCATGCTTGGTACCCAGAGGGTATTCTCAAATAAACTTGTATCTCTAGCTGCCAGCTTAGTTGATTGAAAACAGAAGGCAAACGTTTCTTAAAGAATGAGTATGTTAAACTGTTATGTCTCTCCCAGTTCCAGCAAGGAGACACACACACACACACACACACACACACACACACACACACACACACACGTCAAGGATTTGCTTGAAAGCAGCCGCCAGTTCTCTATGATCTAAAAGGTAATGCAGCATTTACACCAAATTACTGCTGCCTACCGCGGCGCCCCTCTCAGCGAGGAAGCCTGTGCCAGGAGGACACTGGACAGTTCCTGGGTGCTGTTCGCCACGCACAAAGCCGACGGCCCCATTTGCAACTTGGCTAACTTAGTTGGCGCCCGCCCAGCTAGCCCCCGAAGCACGGTCACGGTGAAAACGTTCTGATCCCAGAAAATCATTTCCACGACAGTGCAAGTGTTCGAAAGCACAAAGGCAGACACTGCCGACCCGCTCTAGCTAGGAAGTTTCGGTACTCGGGCGGCTGGGCGGAGCACGCGTCCAGGTAAGGGATTCCTGCATCGCACGTCTGGCGGCCTCTTCCCGGATGTTTTGGGGGCTCGACCTCACTTTTAACGGCAATTCACCAGAACGCACCCCCGCTCCCGCGTTCTTTTTTCCAGGAGGCTCGGACTCTTTTATTTTCCAGCCAGGTCCCTCTGGGGGGCGGGAGAGGAAGCACACTTCACATTTCCATAAAGAGGGGCGCCGGGGGTGGGGGGTGCGGGGCGGAAAGAGGTCAGAAAGGAGCCAAACTGCATCCCTCCCGCCCACCTCTGTGCCCCTAGCGCTGGTTCGGGCGGCGGAGACCGGAGGCGGCCAGGAAACTCTGTCCCTTTAAGGGACCTTGGCCGCCAGAAGGGGAGGGAAGGCTGCGGGCTCCGGACTCGGACTGGGCGCTGCAGGCACCGCGGAGTAGTGGCGAGCGCAGCAAAGCCACAGCCATTACCTGCAGCGCTCACATCCTTCCCCCACCCGAGCGCCCCCTCCCCCGTCCCCGCCTCCCAAGGAGACTTCTAATCCGGAGCATGTGCCGTGCCCTTTATCGGGGAGGAGGTGGGGAAGAAGAGGAATGAGAGCTTTTTAAAAATAAATGAAACGTTTGCACCCAGGGAAGGGGGGGGTGCTGGAAAAAGGAGGGGGTGGTGGGAGGGGGCTTTAAAGGCGCCCGGGTGGGCGGAGGCGGCGAATCCGGATTAGCCCGGCCGGAGACGGACGGCGGACAGCGCTGGGCACCGGCCGCGGCTCACAAAGGGGAGCGGCGCGCTCCGGCCCCGGCAAAAGGGGAAGGACAAACCGCCTCGGGGCCCGATCGGCTCCGCAGCCACAATGGCGTCTTTCACGGGGCATCCGGGGGCGCCGCCGAGGCTGCGGGCGAGGAGGGGGCGGCGGGCCCCCACCCCCGGCAGGAGGCAGGACCGGAGCCCCGGGCGCCGCCGCCCCCGCGCACCCCGCAGGGCGCTGCGGTCGGCCGGCGGCGGTGGCGGTGGCGGCGGCCGGTCGGGCCCGCGGCGCCGGGAGGCTCTCGGCGGGGCTGCTGTGCGGGCGCGGAGCTCTGCGCCGGGAAGAAAGGGACGCGCGCGGCTCGACGAGGAGGGAGGGGTGAGGGGAGGGCGGGGGAGAGCCGCGGCGGAGCGGCCGCCGGGGAGGCTGGCGCGCGAGCGGCGGGCGGCAGGCGCTGGCACGGGCTCCGAGAGCCGCGGCGGCTCCGCTCCCAGATCCGGAACCGGGCCCGGGCGCGCGGGCTCCCGCCGTCCCGGCCCCGGCCCCGCCGGCCGCGCCCGCTCCGCCCCGCTCGCGCCCGCTCCTGCTCGAGGAAGAAAGCCGAGAACCCGCAGCAGCCCCGCCGCCGGCCCGAGCGGATCCCGAGCGGATCGCGAGCGGATCGCGAGCCGCCGCGGCGGGCTGTGTGTGTGCGAGTGTGCCGCGCTCTCGCCCCATGCCTGGCACATGCGTAAAAGCGAGTTGCGCCCAAAGTCCCAGCCATACCCTCCTTAGCAAATAATAACAAACCCAAACCGTCAGATCTTACCTGAAACATTGAAGCACAAAGTCTCTCTCCAAGTCCCCTTTTCCTTTTCCTCTCCCCCCTTTTCCGATTTCTCTCCCAGCGATCTGCTCGGCTCGCCACACCAGAGAGAAATGCAATAGCTTGGCTAAGGTAGACAGAACAAAATACAGAGAAGAGTTGCTCCAGGGCTTTGAAACCCCTCAAGGCAAGGATCAGGATACAATTAGCTCATGCCTCTACCTCCAGTCTAAATCAATCTCCAAAATAAAACTTAAATCAAATTAACTGATCACAGGGCAGACAATTGATCTCCTTCAAAAATAAAGCTCTACGTATACGTATAGATAAATATACATATAAGAAATTTTTTTTCCAGTTTTTTTTGGGTGGAAAAACAATCTTATTCCAGCCTCCAACTTGCTTTTTACCCTCCTCTTGCACAGAAAAGCTGATTTTAATCGTTGTGATTAGTTTTGATGTAACGTTTCCGCGGGCGATTTCTGCAAATGGATGGAGTGTTTCTTTGCCAAAAGAGGGAAAGCAGCAGATGATGATAATTATAAGGATTGTTGGTTGTTTCTTTTTATTTGTGTTTGGGGCTCTCTCTTCACTTTCTCAAGTTGACCTGACATTGCTGTTACGCTAAGGTCGCACAACTTGTTGATGTCTGATCAAAGGATAGGTGATAATTTGGCAACAGAGCCGCACATTTTTGGTTCCTTTGGCGACATAACGTCCCAAATGACGTGGATAAAAATAAGCACATGCAGTCTGCTTTGCCCCAATCAGGTCTGAATCAGTGCCTGGGGGTGATACACAAACTCATTTCAAATGTTCAACCATGCAGAATTGCAAAAAGATTGAAGGAGTTACACCACATTTTTTTAAAAATAGCAAAATTAAAAGAAAACAAAACCTACATTAGGTGTAGCCAAAGACCTATCATTTGGGGTTTATTTGATCAACATTCTGAACATATCTTGCCTGCTCCCTTCTCTTTGCTTCCCTCCACCTGGTACCTTTTTCCTGGGGGGTGGAGGGGGGGTGGTGTATAATTCCATTATTTGACGGAAGTGCTCAACAGAGCTAAAGAGACTCTAACATAAACACATTTCCCCAGATTGCGACTCTGGCTCTGACCTCCCCCACTCCTCATCACTTCTCCTTCCTCTCTAGGTCTTTGTTCAAAGAGGTGGTGCCTGAGCCAGTCCTAATCTTAATTCTTCGTAGTTAGAGTGGGATATTTGGTCGTAACTCTAGGGTCACCTCTCATTAGTGTTCTGTCCTTGCAGGATACTTTTTGAAATGGTATATTTTTTTGAGCACTTCACAGTTCATTAATTCAAAGACTTTGCTGACATTTTCTTAGGAAAAAGACCAGGCTGTAAGGCCAAGGCTACTAAAAAAAGGAAGGGAGAGAAGAAAAAGAAAAAGGAAAAAAACCTAAATAGAACCAGACGTGTCCTTGAATACCTGCGATTGGCAGCATTTCCCAGGAAATCTTTTTTAAACTCTCATCCTTCTTTTAAGGTAAGCAAGTGCTGCAAAACCAGCAGAGAAGGGAAGGGCCAAGCTCTTTAAAAAGATCGTCCATCAGATCTGTGTAATAATGACATGAGAGATTATTAACGTCATCATGAGAACCAGGGGTCTTAGCAGGTTTTGTTTGTTTGTTTTGTTTTTTGTTTTTTACATAACAAGTTCTGGTTTGAGAATATCAGTGTGCAAGAACAAAAAGTGAATGGCTCACAAAAGAACAGGAAACAAAATCGCATCTTTCTTTGCACGTTCTCCTTCTCTCCTGCCCTCCACACAGGGTAGATACATCCTCTGACCTGCAGTGGAATTTTTTCAATATAAGCAAGACCCTAGGTTCACTTGAATAAGTACTTTCTTCTTGCCCCCTAATGATATGTGAAACGTTAATACAGAAGAACGTGGAAAGAAAAGAGACTGATAGGACTTAATACATTGAAGGTGTGGCCTGAAGTGACTTTTATTAAAGTCTGGAGAGCCTCCTGTCATTGTCCCGGGATGCTAGAGCTGGACAGATCATTTGTGGACATCTGGTTCTTGACATCATTTTACACATGAGGAAGTGGAAGAAGCTTGCCCAAGGTCACACGCCAGTCAGTGACAAGGCCAAGATGAGGCCTGGAAAGGCAGGACTAGAACCAATGTGAGTGGTGCCCGTTTGAAGCTTTTTGGGCTGTTTAATTTAATGGCTTAAAACCATACTTTCAGCATTCCCTTTCTGTAGTTTGTCCTAACAACCTGTTAACACCTTCTTTCAAATATCTCTGATGGCAGTAAGTCCTTGTCCTTTGACATTTAACTTTTGTAACAACACTCTCCCTCCACCTCCCCCAACCCTCCCCCCCAAATTAGTACCAGGTCTGGGAATGAGTGAATAATGAAGATGGCTTATACTATTTAGAGTCCAAACAAAAAAAAAAAAAGAAAATATGACAAAACACAGCGAGGCCAATTTTCTAATTAGTACTTAAATGAACTAAAGACTAGTAGCAAAATATTTTAAGCAGTGGAATTAACTGGGATTTCGGTTTCCAAGATAACTGCTCTGAAGAGGATAATATTCACTAGAGCAAACTGAGTTCTGAAATGTTCATTTGCAAGGTGTTTAAATACCTCAGAATGGCATCATTCTGCCATTAGAGGAAGGACGCTCTTTTGAAGCTGTAAGTGACTGACATTTTAAAGTGATCCATCCTTTCAGTTGATTGCTTAATTTGCTGTAATCCCAGTGACAAATGGGCCGCAGAGTAAGTTATCATGGTGAGGATCTTCATTGTCTTGTAGTTTGAAGGGGACTCAAAGTTGAGACTATGACGATTCAGAGGGAAAACTTATTTTGTAGCAAGGGAAAACAAAGAGAAGAAACAAAGAAACCAAGGATGGGGACAACTGACTTTAAATTCTAAGATAGATTTTTTCTTTCTTCTTCTTTTTTTAATGACATGGCACGTGAAAAGCAGGGTCCATCTCTTGCCTGGTATAAGACATGAATTTGACAACTTTGCTTCAGTCAGCCCCTGCCATCACGAAATTACCCAAAAGTATTTTTTTATCCGATTATTATCTGTGCAAGCGAACGTGTGCATTTTGTGAGCTCTACAGTGCTTTTTTGCCAATCATGAAGAAGTTGGGGGCAAAAGTATATTAAAAATCCTTCTAACCTCCTTTTTCAATAAATAGTTGAAGTGAGAGCAGCAGCCTAAAAACCGTTAGCAACACGGAAGACAATGGCAATAAAATCGTCAGCAAGAAAACAATCAGGAAGAAAACACAGACCTCTGTTTCCATCTTCCTGGGCCTCACTGTCAAAATGAGTTCCACCAGTTTTTAAGGCATAAAAATGATGATTGGATATTTTGAATTGAAACCAGGAGCTTGGTGGAAAAAAGTTGAGCGCTTGACCGTGGAGCAAGAGAAAACGGGATGTTCTTTAAGGGGCGCAGCAGTCCCTTTTCCCGTTAATGTGGGGACAGCTCATTTGGTTGCATGGTGGTCACTGAACCCTCAAATCACGAGTTGCCACAGAACATCATGGCTTGGTCCAGGGGTAGCCCCGCGGTACATTCTTGGTGCCGATTTCACAAGATGTGGACATTAGTGGCTGAGATGAAATGTGAAATTGCAAAACCTTCCAGTGAAACCAGACACCCAGATCCAAGTTAAAAATCCCACTGCACTTTCCATTAGGAAGCAGAGAGAAGTGTCGGCGCCTGCGCTCAGCCTGGACATGCGTGGACATCCCTCGCCACGGCAAGGCAGCCACACCTTCTCCCTCCGTGCCACTAAAGGACAATATTTCCACCAGACCTTCAGCGCCATCAACCTATCCCTACCATGAGAGGCGCTGCTGTACAGGAGGGCAAATTAGGTTATTTTATCTTCGAGTCAGTGTTTTGGAGGAAATCACCTGTTTTTTCAATCAATCAACCTGAAACTCCCTATAATACTGTGGAATGTGCACATTTTCCTGGAGTTGAATAGAGGCATTAACAAGCTCAAACAGAATGGGTTTGTGATTCCCAGAGATTTGGCCCCAACCGCCACCTGGTTATAATTAGTCTCTGGAAAACATGATAGTTTTCTATATCACTGTCAATGTTAAGAGTCTGTAACATCTCACATTGGGAAGAGGTGGATCTTCTAATGGAGGCAGATTCCGCTGGCAGGCGTCAATTTCTGCTCTCCCATAATTCTGAACAGAAACAGATACCAAGTCCTTATAGTAAAGCCCTTAGACCCTTTTGGTCTTTTAACAAAGTTTCTTCTCTAGCTTTGCAGCGTGAATACTCGTCATAACCTCACATCGTGAAGCAACACAGATGAATTCAAAAATAAAACTTGACAGTGGCCAGATACCTTGATTACCATTTTAGACAGAGAAAAACAAAAGAAAGATATTTATGCAATAGGAGATACCGAATTTAACGATATTTCCATGGATGATCTTTTTTGATGAGAATAGTTAAGCCTCATTTTATTACTTCATCTCGAAATCACATGGACGCCTCACCTTTTCATGTCAAATAATGGGGAAAATGAGATTTTCTTCAAGGTAAATTCTAGCCGTGAACAATCCTAGGTCTGTTGATGCTGCTTACTAGGGAAAACTCTGTTCCTTTGAGCATCCTTGATTCTGATAAGACTGCCTCACATATATAAAACAATTAATTAAACATTATGTATAATTGTTGGTATAAGAAATGGGGCTGGACCACAATTCTGCCACAAATCTCTTTCTTTATAATTATTTATGTGCTGTCTTTCAGGAATTACAGGACAGGTACAAGCAAGTGCTTTAAAAGCAAAAAAAATTTTTTTAAAGGAAATACGGTTTTGAATATTAGAAGAAATGAATTTCAGGGCTCATTCAAATCTCTAAGAAGTAGTCCAATCAATCGGTTGTATATTGTTGTACCCAGTTTCTATATTCTCCAACTTATGTGTATTCTTCCTTCCTAAGTGTTAGACTTCATCCTTTTTAGCTTGTTCCGTGGCATCTGTGAGGCTATCCATTTTAAAGCAATGTGGTGGTTATTTTAAGGAGGCATTTTTAATAAGACAAACATTCATTAGCTATTTTGTTCTCTTTCTTGTTTCAGTGCCTCATCATGAACTAGCTGGCGTTGAAAGGTACTTCTATTTGCAGGGAAACGCGTCTTATGCACAGCCCATTCGGTAGAGAACCACTTAGCTTTGCTTCACTGTTCTTCTGTCTGAACCAAAGCTGTTCATGAGAAACCCCATAATACAATCAAGGCCCCTCCGGGGCACCATATACATTTATGTAAGTTATCTCTTCATACATCCTTTGGGTGTCAGAACCTCTCAGGTTTGCTAACCATAAAAAATCTGCCTTAAGCATATTACTAACTTTAAAACTCTAATGATATGGATGTCATATTTCAATTTTTAAAAAACGTTTCCCTGCTCCACCCTGAAAAAAAACCCTATAAAACTTATTCAATGGGATCATCCTATGGTTAAAAACATAAAATTTATTTAAAAGAAAAAGAATCATGAATACGTTCTAGTTTAAAAAAAAAGCAAACTCAAGAATAAAAAAAAAAGAATCTGGTCCAAAAATAATAAACAGGAGACAAACATATTTGTCTACAAGTTTTAGTAAGAGCCAGTATTGCTATAGGAATCAAGAATTTGTGTACTTTCTTTAAAGTTATCAAGAGAGAAAAGCACTTTCTAGAGTCTTAATGAGTATAAGCCCGATCAGTTAAAATGGGCACTGGGAGGTGGGGAGCAAATCGACAAGACTATTCCACATGGGCGTTTAAATGATTTCAACATTATTCTTAATAATAATGTTAATGATAGTAGTGATAAGAAACAATTATGAATGATGGTAGGGAACTTGCATTGTGTAAAGACCATCTGGCTATGAGAGTCAGACATGAAATTCTAAAATTAAATCCTCAATCTGTCCCTTTAAGGTTGCTTTGTAGATAATGGATATCTTAATTTTTTTAAAAGAAAAAAAAACCCCATATCCATTGTACCGAACATATAGCAGCTCCTGCTGAGAACACAAAGCCTGTGCGTCTATTTCTTTTCTAATTGCTCATGTCCCTGAACAAAAACAAAGGCTCTGTAAAAGAGCTTATAAGATAATGATAGTAACTCATCAGTCTTGTATTGTTCTCTTCTGAAAAATTTTGATAGGTAAAACATTATTATGATCCCGCTACTTCCCCAAAGTGGGGGACAAGAATTTCCCTACATTTTCTTCCCTATGGTAAAGCCTACTGAAAGGAATGTTTTTGGGTGGAAGGGGCTAGGTTTTTGGACTGCAACAAATATATCATTTAAAACTTATCTTTATGTCATAATGCAAAACATAAAAGAGATAGCATCTAACCCAGAACCTGGAAAATGATGTTATTATTATTCATTATTTATTATTATTATATTATTTATTATATATATAACATTTAATATTAAAATATTATATATAATATATAATATTAAATATATTATTATATTTATTTATTATTATAAATGATATTATTATTATTGTTATTATTTGAGACACTGTTTTTGTTTTATTGATAATACCTAGAGTCTAGCTATGACTAACGTTTAGATTCTCTGACCATATCAAAATGTAGTGGGGACAAAAGGATAAAACATGACCCCATCCTCCTCACATGGGTACCTAGAAAAGAGTCAAAAGACAGACAGGAGATCAGTAGTTAGTGGGCCTGGGGGAGAGGAGGAAATGGGGAGCTACCCTTTAATGGCTACAGAGTTTTGATTGGGGAGAATGGAAAGATCTGGAGATGGATGGTGGTGATAGTCATATACCAATGTGAATGAGCTTAATGCCGCTGAACTGTATACTTAAACATGATTAAAATAGCAAATTTCATCTTGCCTATAGTTTACTGCGTTACGACAACAAAACAGGAAAAACTATACACAGATTATAACCAGTCATTTAGTTCTTGATTTTGTCAGGTCTATATTCACCTTTGGCTTCTTAGATCTCAACCAAATACAAACTGAAATAGTGAATGAACTTTCCGAAAAATCGGTTCTATGCCACAGATAAAGTAAAGCAAGAGGAATAAAATCAATCGTTTTCCTTATTCATAGGATGTCAAGCTCCCAGACTGAATGATGAACTCCCCCAGGCAGGTGAGCGCTTCCTCCTCTCCTTCCTCCTTCCCCCTTCTCTTTCCTTTTTCTATGAAGACTTTGACTCCTGGAGTTGCTCTGATGTCATCCCCCTTGGAAGGTCCCCTGAGATTCTCTGATGATCTCTTTCTAGACAGAACCGGGTTTCTGGGAGCTGTTGACATACCCTGATGCATTGGTGCCTTAGCCAAGCCCATAACCCAGATACATCAAACATGGTGCCACTGTCTTTGGAAACATCAGTTAGATCTTTCCGTCCTGTGAGTGAGCGGGAAAGGGAGGACTTTGCCTGAAGGAAGAGTAACTATTAGTGGTGTGGTTGAACCTTTGTGTCGCCCATGCCCACCCTCATTTTTGGAAGCAAGAAAGGAGGCAGGTAGGCAGGCAAGAAGCAGAAAATATCTTTTTCATGTTCCCATGCTGTTGGCTATCCATGCCGCACTGTGCTGGGTCATAATCCCTACAACGTGGCTCAGCTCCCAGGGTCTAACGCTGGACTGCCTGGGGGCTGAATGGACAAAATAGCATTTGATATGTTCTCCATTTGTTGGTTACAAGTCGTCTGTGCTCATTGAGTTTCATCTCACGTCACATCTTCTCTTTCTCAGTACTTTCCTCATTCTCTGTGGGTGACAAAGGGAAAGGTGTTCCCCAACCAAGGTGAGTTCTAGGGGAACTTCATGGCCTAATTAGTTGGCTCTTAATTTCAGAGAAACTTGACTGTGTATGTTTCCTAATTAGACCAGCAAACCCTAATAGGGGTGCTGACACTGCCTCCCCCAGGCAAGTTGTGTACACAAAACCGCTGTCATCCCAAGGAAATTTCTCTTTGTAATTACTTTGTCCAACTTAAGCTTCAGTGAAACTTGAACCTTTCACAAGATGAAAGCCTTGGACCCCCTGCCTGGTTATTATATACATCGTGTATCACATCATGGAAAGTCCTCGCAAAAGTCCGTTTTCATATTTTAAAGTTGTTAAGATGCTTCCAGTTTTCTTCTCTTGGCCTGTAGTGTGTCTCTGTGTGCAGGATCATATGGATTATAGGTATAGATACACACATTTCCTTTTGAAGAAAGCAAACGAAATTGTTCCTGCCAATGAAAACAAATTCCATTCTTTTTCATGAATCTAAAAGTTCCCAAACTGAATTGG
This sequence comes from Mellivora capensis, assembly GCA_004024625.1. Taxonomy (NCBI): domain Eukaryota; kingdom Metazoa; phylum Chordata; class Mammalia; order Carnivora; family Mustelidae; genus Mellivora; species Mellivora capensis. The sequence goes on along the minus strand of PISX010013833.1, from coordinate 3,653 downwards.
ATCCTGATCTGGGAAGTCAGGTACCTCACCTTGGGCAGAGGCCACTGTGTAATACATTAGGGCCAGGAAGAGGACACGCCCCCCCCCCAAGGCATTTGTACCATTTTCTATAGAGAAGAACTACGTCTCCCAAGCCCCATGGGAGGTCTAATAGCCTAAAGCATCAGAATTGATTACCTCTGGCTTGCTTAATACCAAATGTCCTTGGTAGTCAACAGAAGTTCTGGCTGGTACAGAATTCCAAACTCCACATCCATAGCCATGGTAGTATTTGTCTGGACAATAACAGAAGTTATGGACTCCAAGTCACCAGCTCCTATCATTGAAGACAAGACGGTTCGCCACTCTGCCCGCATCCTTCGAGTTATGCAGAGAGCTTGTTTCTCCCCTTCCTGCTCAGGGAAGATGCCTGCTGCCGTACAGAGACAGAGATCCTCCTCTTCCTAAACTTCCTGATGACACAGACTTCTCTTGCTGATGGAAGGGGTCCGACCCTCAGCAGGAGATGCTCAGAAAGTAAGTAAATCTCTTCAGCGGTTTCTCCCGGCCCTTGGACTAAAGACCAGAATTTCTTGAGGCCCTCCCTGATCTGGCCCATCACCCCTTTTCACCCACATCAAGTGTCCCTCTTCCCAGTCTGGGTTGCCCCAATACCCTGGGGCTCCACTCCTAGGTTTCAGCTCGCTGCTCTAGGATCTTTGCATGGGAGGCACGTTTTATACAAAGAATCTTCTTTCCCTCCTCTAGCCTAGGAACGAACTCCTGCTCATCCTTCATCTCGAATATCACTTCCTCAGGGAAGCCTTCCTTTCTCTCAGGACCCGCTCAGTGCTCTTTGTCATAAGCACTCATAGTTTACTGGAATTTTCTTTAGACTACTAGTTGATTTGTGCATTTATTTGTTATTTGATTACCTTCTGCTTCCACAAGGTAGGAACTTCATCTGTCTTTTCTGGGTCTTCAGGGCCTCACATAATGCTTGGCACATAGTTGGTGCCCAATAAATACTAGTTACTGAATGAATAAATGAAAGAGTGGATGAATATAAAGAAAGGACACTTTAGAAAAACAGCTAAAAGGGGGAGAGAAAGACTAAGATTGTTAATGGGTAGGTAAGGGGAGGAATAAGCACCCTTGGGATTTGGTGATTTTATGAGTTTGGCATTAGTGGGTTTTGTTGTAGGTTTTCAAGGCCCTGGAGAACTTATCCTACAATCTATGATCCTACCCAAAAGAACTGAGAGCAGGGACTCCATCAGGGATTTGTACTCCAAGGCTCATGGCAGCCTTCTTTACAAGAGCCAGAAAGTGGAAAAACTGAAATGTCCATTGATGGATGAGCAGATACACAAAATGTGGCATATACGTAAAATGGAACATGATCCAGCCTTAAAAAGGAATGGCATTTGGACACAAGCTACACCATGGGTGAACCTTGAAGATATGTCAAGTGAACAAAAGGGCAAATATTGTATGATTCCACTTCTAGGAAGTGCCTAGAATTATCAAATTTTATAGTGACAGAGAATTAAATGATGGCTGCCAGGGACAGGGGGAGGAATAAATGGGGAATTATAACATTTAACAGATACAGAGTTTCAGTTTGGGAAGATGGAAACACTCTGGACATTTCTATCCAGATGGATGGTGGTGATGGTTGCATAAGGACCTGAATATATTTAATGCCACTGAACACTTAGAAATGGTTACAATGGTAAGTTTTATGTTGTGTATATTTTACCACAATTAAAACTAAAATTTAAACAATTAAAATAAAAACAAGGGAGTGTGAAATACACACACACACGCACACACACACATACCCCTAAGAGTCCTTCAAGTTCAGAGTCCCTTTGTTTATAAGGAAGGGCCATTGTATCTAGATGATTCTGTTTGAAACTCACCTGTTTATTATCTTTCATTTTATAGTTTCTGTTTTCAAATATCCAGTTCTTCCTCTTTGCCCTGACATTGAGTGGTGGCATATCCTTTTCTTGGGGAGATGCCTTCTCCTCTGACGCCAAGTGAACATGGAACATTGTCCCTCACAACAAAATATCAGCTCTCAATTTTGATCCCAGGTAGACATTGTATTTAGGCTGTTTTCATTTGGAAACATCTCTAGGAGAAACCAATACAGCCCTTATTTTTATACTTCCTCCAAATTTTTACATTTTATTGGCTGTCAGATCCCATCTACCATTTATCTATAGACATACACTGAAATACAAGACACGATTATCATACACAAGGCCAAATGTCGACTTTCCTTAAGATGATGCACAAAGGAAAATGGCCAGGATGCAAATCTCTAAGTGGCTCTCAAAGGCAGAATGATCATCTTCAATGCCAGTAAAAATGATCTGTACGTTTCCAGGACCCCAGCCCTGGAAAAGCTCACCTGGCAAGTTTGGTGAAAATCTGCATCCGAAACTGTCACCTGAGGGCATTTTAAAAAAGATTTTATTTATTCATTTGACAGAAAGAGAGAGAGCGCGCGTGCCGCGAGCGAGCGCAAGCTGGGGGAGAGGCAGAGGGAGAGGGAGAGGCAGGCTCCCCACTGAGCAGGGAGCCCGAAGACTTGTGGGCTCCATCCCAGGACCTTGGGATCATGACCTGAGCCCAAGGCAGATGCTTAACCCAGTGAGCCACCTAAAGGCATTTTAATGCAGGTGAGCCTCATTACACTGAAAAAGCAAACAGAGGACTGCCTTGCTTGCCACCTTACAGGACAAAACCCTTAGAACTTTAGTAGCATTTTCAGCAGGCTGCCCTTTTTGTCTCAGTATTTTGTATTGTACCATTTGTAAGAGGCAAAAGAGGACCTTGAGATTGCCCTCAGTATGAACACAGTCCTCTGCGGGGGACAACTCCCCATAACCACTTTTTAGTTCCACAACCAGTAGCTGGCAAATTCGGGAGGTTACCAATTCCATCGAGAATCCAAAGAAACCACAAAACCACTCCCTTCCAATATGAACTCACAACATTTTCAGCATTCCCTTCGGAAGGTTCTCGTCCCCTTGAAGGGCATCTGTAGACTCCAGGTAAATTACACTGTTATCAACCCTCTTCCTCCCGGGCAGGCCCTTTCCTCACTATTAGAGAATCATACAATTTCATATTTAAAAGGGGCTTTAGGGATCATGTAATTCAATCAAGTAGTTTGTTTTCCAATAGAGAAGAAACAGAGGCCCAGGGAGATTAAGTGACTGGTGTTGCACTGGGTTAAAACCAAGCTACCTAGGGGCACCTGGATGGCTCATTATCATTGTTAAAGCCTCTGCCTTTCCCTCAGGTCATGATCCCAGGGTTCTGGGATCAAGCCCCATATCTGGCTCTCTGCTCAGCGGGGAGCCTGCTTCCCCCCTCTCTCTCTCTGCCTGCCTCTCTGCCCACTTGTGATCTCTCTATCAAATAAATAAATAAAATCTTAAAAAAAAACAAACAAACCTCAAGCTCTATTACAAAGCTGTCATCATCAAGACAGTATGGTACTGGCACAGAAACAGACACATAGATCAATGGAACAGAATAGAGAGCCCAGAAATAGACCCTCAACTCTATGGTCAACTAATCTTCGATAAAGCAGGAAAGAATGTCCAATGGAAAAAAGACAGCCTCTTCAATAAATGGTGTTGGGAAAATTGGAC